>WBNH01002968.1:236474-486853 GCA_013401255.1 Urocolius indicus | reverse complement strand
GTGAGGGAACCCAGGCTGGAGCAGTCTGTCCCTGAAGGACTGTCTCTCCCGGTGGATGACCCACGCCGAGCAGCGTGTGTGGAGCTGCCCTGTGGGAGAGCCCATGCCGGAGCAGTTTGTGAGGAGCTGCAACCCATGGGAAGGATCCACGCTGGAGAAGTTCACATTGGACTGTCTCCCGTGGGGAGGGACCCCACAGTGTAGCAGTGGGAAGTGTGAGGAGGCCTCCCCCTGGGAAGCAGCAGCGGCAAAGTCCATCTGTAATGAACTGACTGCAACCCCCATCCCCCATCCCCTGCGCCGCTGAGGGGGGAAGGAAAGGGAGTCCTGGGAAGTGGAGGGGTGGGGGGGAGGTGTTTTAAGACGGTTTTATTTCTCGTCTCCCTTCTTTTTCTTTAATAAATCAAACCTTTTTCTCCCTAAGTTGAGTCTGTTTTGCCCATGAAGCTAATTGCCAAGTTTGATCTCTCCATCCTTATCTCAACTCACAAGCAGTTTGTTATATTCCTCTCTCTCTCTCTCCTATCCAGCTTAGGAGGGGGAGTAATATTATGACTGGGTGGATATTGGCCTAAACCACCACACCTAGGCTGCTCTTTTGGCAGACTTTTTCTATGTCTTCAGGACCAGAAAACATACTGGATAGAAGCTGCAGTGTTTGTGAGAGCTGAGAGGCTTTAGATAGTTTTACATCCTTTTAGTGTCCTTCATCCATTCCTTTGCCATATCTCAGGTTACATCAAGCTGCAACATGTAATCCAAATACTCTTCACGTATTCCACCTTCATGAGGCAACACTGAAGTCCAGTCTCTCACCTAGACGTTTCAGGTGTGAATCACTGTTTCAGCACATATATTGCTAGATAAGAAGGAAAGCAAAGGGAATATCTGAAAAGTAGAAATGTCAGTAGTTTGATTATAATGTAATGACCAGGTCCAGCACTTATGCAGACTACTAATGTTTTACTTCTCTGATTCATTTTGAATTCAAGGCTGCTTACAAGAAATGGCCTTTAATTGATTAAAAAAAAAAAAGAAAAGGAAAAAGTGTAGGTGATAAGATGAAAGGGTTATAAATGGAGTGTACTGTATATAAAAGGAAGAATACCAAATTACCCCAGCAGAGTCCACCTCTGCATTTTAGTGCATTCACACATTAAATTCTCAAACATCTTCAAAATGCAGCACATGAAGAAAACAATGTTTGAACAAGGACAACACATTGATGGCATCACCTCGAAAGTGGATTTACATCTATTTCAATGAATGGGGGATCTGATGGTACTTAAGCTAATGAAAGTGTTAGCAAATAAATGAGAGTACAGAAAAAAATAAGTTATCAAAAACAATGCTACAAATAATGTAAGTTTATTTTATGTATTATATTGCTGAAAGTTATTTTAAAACTCTTAGCAATGTGTGAAATGTGAAGGTAAGAAAAAAGTAAATGGGATGATCTGAATATTTAGTAGATTTTTAGAAACATTTAGGAAAGGTGAAATAAAATGTACAAATTCACACACGGCTGGAATTCATGAACCTGTCTGATTTAATTTGCTTGGAGACCATGACTGAAGATATACCTCTGGTTATGGATAAGCCATAATGAAAAAAACATAACTAGACAATGATTTCTGACAGATTGCTTACCATTATCACAGAGTGATAAATGACAGTACATAATCATAAAACCTATTTATTTTATGCTCTATACTAGTATTCAGGATGTAAAAAACACAACAATAACACAATACAAGAATATGGATAGTGAATAATCTACTCTGAATGATCGATTGAAATAAATTTTGCAGAAACAAAAAATTTATTATTTTTAGACAATAGTTCATTTGAAAGAGAGGAATAGTTATGAAGGTGTTCAAAGTGCTTAGAGGAAGATGTCAGTTCAGTGTGGAATTATTCAAGCTAATAAAAATATAAAAAACTGAGACTGCAAAGGAGTTTAACAAAGTAGAGCATGTATCTGCTTTAGAGTTTGTTGTGAGTATGCTGACAGCGCGAGGCTAAACGAAATGGTGTTAAATCAGGCAAGATTTGGAGAAGTCTCTAAAACCTCATGGATCTCTGAGAATATAAAGCAGCACTCATTCTTCAAGGAGAGACAAGTGCTGAGAGGAAGAGTGTCTTTCAGTACATTAGGAAAAAAACACATTGGACATAAACTCTTAGAAACCTAGTTTTACTTTTTTTTTTTAATTTAAAGCAAATTAAATAATTTGAAATGAAATTGGCAAAGGAAAGTTTCCTCTTCATCACCTGTATGTGCTTGTGAGACAAAATAAAATCTAGGTGCACAACAATAACTATGATCTGTGTTTAGCCTTTGTGATGCAGCAGCCTTACCTCATCTGGCAAAGCCTGGACCAATTTTCACTATTGATGGCTCAAGTTTGCACTCCAGGCAATCATACTTGCCCTCTGCTCAGCTGTCTGTCATCAGCTGAAGAAGAGCTGGGGTGTCCCTGATGCCAGGGTGAGTTTTACTTGAGTCCATCAGGCAGCAGGAGAAGCCGAGAGCTTTGCCTGCCTTATGTGCAGTTACATCCTCCACTTATGTCTGGGCACCATAACTCATTAGTTGCATTGCCAAATTGAATATACTGAGAAGGGTTAACCTCAAGCTGAAAGTCTCAATACCTATGACATTTAATGTAGGTTTTATTGACGGTGTGTTAGATAACAAATAAAATATCTTATGAAGGATTAAGTTTCAAGGAGATGGAATCAACTATATTACTATAATATTTGAGATGGAGAAAATAATTTGATGAGGATAGACTATTTCACTTGTGAGAGTAGGTATGGGTACTACAATAGAAAAATCTTGGTTTCATTATCCTGTGGAATCAAATATCATAACAGTGTCTAATAGACTGTAATCTGAGCATTTTTGTATTATTTGACGTTATGGCAGAGAAAGACATATATTTTGCCTCTCAATATGTATTACCTACACAATACAATCCTGCTGCCAACTAACGGGGCAAAAATTCAGCATGTTCCAGTTTCAAATAGAGTGTCATTGCACACTGATGATACCTTGAAATATATTTTCAAGGTGTGGTAGATTTGAGTGAAAGTATTTGGTGCAATTAAGGGACTTGAATACCTTTCTTGGCAATATTAGTGACAAAAATGCATAGTAATGAGAATGGTGAACAGAAAGGAAATTTACTACCTGACTCTTTTTTTTAGTTCTGGAAAGACAAAGAGAATTTTAGATCACACGTGTAGTTTCAGTAGTCAGTACTAGAATATAGTACATTTTATGTAACATTCCATGTCTCTTTTAAAAAATATTTTGTTCTACATCGCCTATTTAAAAAAACATCCCCTCCCCTTCCTCACTCTCTCTCCCCCCCCAGTCCTATGACAGGCACACTGTATTTCTCTGAGTAGAGAGAAAAAGAGAAACATTTATTTCAGTATTGTGGTAACATTGAGAAGCGTGACTCACGGAACCAACCATACCAGGGATGTATAGTGACACTTATTTGAGATTAAAGAATAGAAGTATCACGAAACACAAAGACTTCAGGAGAAAGCAGAATATGTATATCTTTCACAGTTTAAGATTTTCTAAGAAAGCAATATATGGCTAAAACGTGAATACTGAAACCATTTTCATAGTATTTTCACAGCTGTGGTTTAACCCGGACCAAATAGAGGTAGAATAAAATACAAAATTAGTTACAAAATTAGTTACTTTATTGTACAGAGAGTATTTTTCTGTACCTAGGTACTATTCCTGTTTACACCAGCCACAAACAACATGCTGCCTTACCAACAAAATGACAATGTATGTTATGAATAGTTTGGTTAAAATGAGAAGTGATCTGAGCCTTTGGCCATCCTTCAAACCAAATTGAACTCAAACCTTTGACATTTCAGTTACTTTGTTTCCTGCCTCATCCTACATTTCTCATGGTATAGTTGCAAGCTTAAATGCCCAGAAGTCTGATATTCAAAAAGGGCAGCAGTAGGCACCTTGCCACTTCCTGCTGGACTATGGATTTATCAGAGAAAGAAAGTTAGAACTGTAGGGAGGGGGGATTTTTCTCCTTCAAGGCAAATATTTTTGGTAGGGAGAGGGCAGGCCCTTTCTCCATGATGCATGATAACCTCCGATAAGAGCATTGATGATGTATGACTGCCAAACTTCCCTGAAAGGATGTTGCTATGTTCTAAAGGACAAAACCCCACTCACCTCAAATTCACAGTTTACTTAGTTTGGATACATTAAACTTAATAAAGTTTCCACTAATAAAAATACCAATATATTTTCTATATTCAGTTAGACCTGACTGGAAGAAAATCACCAAAATGTTACACAATTGTCTTTAAAAAGACAATTTAAAAAATTCAATCATTAAATTTACTTTCCCAAATAAACCCAAGACATTCTCAGTTGGATCTAACAAAACAGAATCCAATCTGTAGCTTGCAGTAATGTATCTTTTTAAACTCATGAGAAGTATTGACTGGTAGGATACCAGGTATTCTGTGATTAAAAGTGTATTAATCATTTACTGAAGATTATTGAATGATTCAAGATGAATTGTCTGTTTATATCATTGATGCCAGTATGATTAATCCAAATCTCCTGCTAGGTTTAAGAGGACTGAATTAGAGATATAAGAACCCTCTTGATCCACAGTTAGTATGTCAATAGCTGCTGCATTCTTTAGATAAATGAGTGGAGAAATGTTGTACAGAAAATTAAAGTACTTCAGTAATTTCTAGGTTCCTTTTACCACAATAGTGGAATTTAAATTAATTATTAATTAATTATTCTTTCACTAAAGATGTGACAGATGGAACAGCTGCAATGTTCGTGACACCCACACACATATAGAGGCAAAAACACACAGCATTTTTCTGAGTAGAGGGGTTCTCCATACTAACAGCGAAATCCGATGGACCTTACTCAGATGCCATCGCAAAATCTTTGGACGCTTGTGTGTGCAAAGGAAATATTTTATCTGTATGAGTAAGAGCTTTGTATTTAGACACTAACAGCCAGAAGCTGATCTTACAGCTAAGAGAAAGCCACTGCATATGCACAGAGGGTCAGCTAGATAGTAAAGGTGGATCCGTGAGAAGCATCCCTACCTATGTGTGCATTAAGTTCAGATTTAAAGACTTTTTTTTCATACTTCCTGAACCAAAGTTTTAGAGCAGACTGACAACTAAAGTATGCAACAAGAAGTTATAAAATCTGAATTCTACTTATACTTGTCATCAGTCTTATGCAACTTAAAGCAAACAGTTTAACAATTAGCGTCTCTTTTCTGTAACCTGTAACATAAAGATTGTAAATCACTAGATATGTGAAACTAGGATAAACTAAATTGCTGACATTTGTAAAATATTTGGAAACTTCCGCAAGCAGCCCTTATAGAAGTACAAAATATTGGTAGCTATATGATAAATTAAGGAGAGAGTCACATTCCTAGTGAAACAACAAAATTGTTGATGAATAACCTTCACTCGCTGGGCTTATTTGGTTGAGTTCAGACTCATTAAAAGAATAAATTTATTATTAAAAAACTATGCTTATGAACTTTACATTATATAAACTGTAATGTATTCATGCAAAATATTGAGCATTCTTACAGAAGCACAAAATCAAAATCAAGTCAAACACATGATGGACTATTGAAATTGGTGTCCTAGATGTCATCTTTACCATTGCTGCTTCTCTACATTCTCGAGGGCTGCATTTTTGCATGTACATTTTTTTAAAATGCAGTTACTAATAATTTTCATTTATGGTCAAAATCAGTATTGATTTAGTTCCAAAGTTTTATTTATTTCACATTTCTGCTAACATCAAACGAGGTAAACAGGATGCTATTGGCATTGCTGAATGCCAAACGTAGCATTACGTCCACTTGTATTGAGCAGCCAAGATAAGTTTCAACAAGTCCTACACAGAAAGCAATATTCCCATATTAAATCTGACATGCAATTCAGATACCACGGAAAAAAGTCACATTATCCTGACTTCCCAAACAACAGTGGTTTATGTGATCGCACTTTCTGCCTATATTTTTTTTCCTTCCACACAAAACCTTTGATCCATTTGGCCTGTTAACAAATGCGTTCCATATTAGATGACTATGTAAAAGTGAGAGAAAGCTTCTGAATGAGTCTTATGATTGCCCCAGCTGCAAGAACTTGTTGCTGACACAAACTCATGTGTTGAATAGACAGATGATGGCTTTTAGACTTTGTGTTTTGTCACCACATTCCAATAATCACCCTCATCATTGTCAGAAACTGCTACAATGACTAACATGAAGGAGATTTCTTTTTCCTCCAGTGACCTCAGAGAGAAATGAAGCATTTGTGCATTATGTGTTGTAAAATAAAATATAAGCACATTAATTTTCTCTGTGGAACTACAGACCAAAAATAATCTACTTAGCACAAACTTAGGATCAATATTTTGAAACAAAAGCAAATTGATGGCTAGTGCCAGTTCAATATTTTAGTGATTGTAATGCAAGAGATAAACAATAGAGTTGTTTCAAGTTGTTTATTTCTATATGTTCTGATTTGACTGAAAATACACTCTTAATCCAGTCATTGCTGATATAAAATTTGTAGTGCAATGTACAACAGAGAAGGTCAACTTAAACAAGCTAAAATATAGAACACCTAACTAGTATTTTGTATTTCAGCCAGTGTTTTGAGAGGGGTGAAACTCGCTTACAGTCCTGAATATGAACTGAAAGCAACAGCTGCTGTTACTATGCACCACTCCAACATAATTTCTTTTCTGCTAATATTCTGCTGCAGCATTTTATAGTAACAGGAATGTATCACAGGGGTCAGCACTGTGGTTATCTTGAGCTCATTCAAATGACTCCTGGGTGCATGCATAGCAAAGCAGAGCTCTCCAAAAGCTTATTTTGAAATTATTTTTAAAAGAAATTCATTTTATTAAACACTATAAAATGTCACATAGAATTTATAGTTATCAGTATGTGTAGTAAATCTTCTCATATTCTCACTTAATCATTTGTATATTTTAGGAAATGAATTTAATCAACTGTTCATTAGCAGTTATAATTAATTACAGCAAAGTTCATCAGACAACATATACGTGTTGCCAAATGATCACCATGATGTTCTTTTGACAAAGTTGTTACAGCACAAATGTTCATGCATTTTTATACAGACATTTCACCAGCACATGACATACTGGCTACAAATCTACACTTACACCTCTATAAATTAGATATGCACTAAATATTATTGAAATATATTTTACTTTCCTTAATTGTTTAGTTACAGATTATAAATGCATATTCAAATACTATATAGATTATACCTGCAGAAAAAAAAAAGAGTTATTTTCAGTGGTTATTATTTCTAAAAATATCTTTAAAATCATACACAGGAATAATTTGTTTACTGATCCATCAGTAAATTGAATATCACTCCTATTCAGAAAGTCTGCATATTTTGTCAGGAACATCATGACTTGAAATTCTTGCTGTCTGAAAGAAGGATACTTTTGTAGTTAGGGCATACGGCTTGTGGAAAGCGCACTCAGTCACTTTGCCATAGGTTTCTTGTGTCTTTGGTTAACTCATCTTCTCTGTTTATGGTTCATTCCTTTATGCATAAAGTAGCAATAAGAGCTTCCTTTCTGAAGTATTGTTTGCTTTATCCACTTAGATTTTGGGTCAGAAAGGGAAGAATGTCATATTTTTCTCCAAGGCTTAACAAAATAATGCCATATTCTTGGTTGAGGCTTTTAGATGCTATATAGTAATAATACACTTATTATTACTCTGACACCACCATTAATTTAATCACTTTTTCTGATTCTTGAAAGCACTGCTGGCTCCTAGGCATGCCAGGTGGATGAAAACAGAACATAAAGTTCATAATAAATCCCTGCTAAAACTGTGAGGAGATTCTCTGCTTCCTTATCCCCGATGCTTAATAGGTTTCCATATGTTTCTGGGTAAAAAAAAAAAGTCTCACATGTGCAGAGAAAGCCTTGTTTATCTTTGAGCTATTGAAGAACGTTTATTGATGTTATATTAAAATTTGACAATGATGTTGGAGGACAGTGACAGTGTGCAATTAATGCTTCTGCCAAAATTGTATGTGAATAATTAGTGGTAGCTAATAACCTGAGAGATAGCAGAAATAGTTTGTTGGATCTTTTTCAAAAGCTAATGAAAGATGAACGTCCCAAAGACATCATAAAAAAGAGTTCCAGAAAGACAGGTAGGTAAGTCTCAGGTTGTTTGCCTCAAAAATTACCAGAAGACTGAGAGACATAGGCATGAACTTATAACCAAAGTGCTTGGCCTTAGTTGTGTTGATCTTTGTTTTTAAGTCAAATGTTTGTGTGGACTTAGAGCTGGGAAACCCCATGTAGCAAATTTGCCTGCAGGATTCATTGAAACCTAGCCAAAGAAAGCCAAGTACATTTGGCTTAAAGCTGTACAGCTTCTTCATGGTATAGTGACAGGTTCATGTGTACTTAAATTCTGGCACTGTTAGGATTGGAAATTTAGTAAATGAGTTTCCCTTAGGTCACTCCCCAGAGGCATGATACATCATGGCTCTTCAGCGAACATTTTGTTGTATTTGAAAACCTTGCCATACTCAGGCACAACATGGAAAAAACAGACTAGAGAGAGTTCTTTGGCTCTACATTTTCTTGCTTTTGTTGATATGAATCAGAATTGCTAATTGAGTGTAGTTTTCCTTTTGAGATGTTTTACAGTTCTGCAATGTTGTTCTTCATTATGGAGCCAGTGTACCAGACTACCAGCCAAGAATAACAATTAGCTACTCAACCTGTCCAGTTCTTACTCAAACTAGAGTGTTAGATCAGCCCTTCAAACAATAGTGACAACATCTCTATTAAAGCTGGGGCCTGGTTCACTAAAAAGGGTCACAGACATCTGTGTTAAGTCATCTGGCTAAACATTCCCCCTTTTTATTATACTTCTTGTATCATCCTACTGTCAACATGGAGCACACTGGCAGATTTCAAGTGCGTTCTTGGGAAATTTGTCCATTTTCACTCACCACAGTGACTGCACATGAGGACAAATTTCCTTGGTGGTTTTTTTTTTAAGCCCAAATGAAAATTCATGACCAGGGTTTTATGAAAATGTCAAGTATTCCTTTAAAATTAACTCAGAGAAGATTTGTACAATTTCAGAGCTCTCAAAAGAGTGTATAATGCTCACAAATGCCCAGGTTATCAGACAAAGATCTATTCTTTCACTCCGGTAAAGGAATTTAACATTGATAATTGTTGTTAATTGCTACCATCTTTCCTTAGGATTTTTCTGTCAGTACATGTTGTACTGCATCTGTACAGACCAACTGTGTTTCTAGTTGAAAACAGTAAAATGATACACATGCTTATTCTTTTCAAAGGATTTGATTTTTTACTTAGAAGTTTGGGAGGTGAAAGAGGAAAAACAAGTAACTAGGTAGGAAAATGAAAAGATTAGATCTTCAGTCTTGTAAATGACAATGTCAGTGACATATGTTTGCGGAACACAGAGTCTAAGACCTTCCTTTTATGCTATTCTACAGAATCAGATAAAGAAACACACTGTGCAATAGTTGAGATCCAACTATCTCAGCTGCAGACTGAACCCGGTTAATCAAGCTTTTTTTTTTTTAAAAAAAAAAAAACCACAACAAACCCCCCAAAAACTATGCAAGGCTAAAAACAAAATGATCGCTTGATTTACTGTGTCTTGTCCTGCCTAAGAAGTGAAAGTTTATAAATTTTGCACAGTGAAAACAGTTAAAGATGGTTGTGTATCAGTTTCCTCTGGTTGAAGACAACCTACTCCACTCCCTGTGAGCAGGAAGCCCTGTGTTACCGAATAACTCTTTTGATGTATTTCAGGAGCATCTGGTTGCCAGTTACTGGCTGAGGATAATGATCAGTTGCATTTTCACCTGTTCCTCTTCACATCACCGAAGTTTCTAGTTTGTCCAATTATAAGACTTTGTCCTGTCCCCCATAGGCAGAAGATGAAGAATCAGCCCTTCCACTGGGGAATTAACACTTAAATCACCAGTTTTTCAGGCTGCATCTTGGCTGGATGTAGGCTTTTAAAAAGAAATATTTTCTTCCACTTTTCTTCTACTTATAGAAATCTCACATTTGATCGCCAAGCAGCCTAGTGGGAAAATCTTATGGTCTTATGTAAGAGGTCAGGGAAAGTAAATTGAGGAGAGAGAAAGAAATGTAGAAGAACATGTAGAAAAAGAGACTAAGCAACTGCTAATCAAATGTAACTGAACAGAGGAAGACTGGTGAAGAAAGTTTTAATAAGTTACGTAAGTTATATGAGTGACCACAGGATATATATGAGAAAAAAAAAACTAAATTTGTAGCAAATTTTTAGCATCTGGCATTCTGAGATGGGAATGAGGTTTGCTAACAATGTAAAAGGCAAAATGCCAAAATAATTCCAGCTAAATTTACTGTAGTTTTCAAAAGACCAAAACTTTTTGGTTTTTTCTCTATTTCATCTGAGGAAGAAAGTTTATTAAATATGTTCACCAATATCTGCACAGGTAATGAAAATAGTGTGGTTCTTAGAAAGGCTTTGTAGGAACACCGGACCATTCCTTTTCTTGAGAAGGGAGGATTTAGTGAATAACACAGAGGCAAATCTTGCATAGCAGGCTTAATCTTTCAGGTTTTTTTCTCTCTGTCTTTGGCTGTTGAGTTTTTTTGGAGGTTCCTCATCTATGCCTATTCCCCTTGCCCCATGGAGTAGGAAAGAAATGTATATTCATTTGGATGAAAAAGGACAGGTTTTAAGCAAAGTTCTTTCTACATTTGTATTCATTTCAGCTACTTACTCTCACAAGGAGACTGGATAGAATGGTCATGGTTTTAACAAAGGGAGATCTTTATACCACATTATTTTAGAATGCATATTTTCTTTCATAATCACAGTGAAATATAGGAAATAAAAAGGTTGAGCTATGTCTTATGAGTCATAACCACAGTGCAGAGCAGCCTACACATGTGCAGAGATGGTAGTTTTAGAAGTTATTACTTCACCTCTAAGTTTTAGGTCATACAGATGATTTTCTCTTTTCTCTCCTGAAAATGTGTGCTTGTGTAATGCAGAGGATACATATCTCCAGTGCTTGTAAAAAGTGCCAGAATGGCAGTTCTGAAAGGCAAAAGTAGGTTAGTTTGGTACAGAAAGGACAACTTGAGTAACAGCATAAAATCTTTCCCTGTCACTTTGTTCCAGTTAAAGGTAGGCCTAGCTTAATGCCTCCAAGGACAATGTGTGGAGGTCAGAAGGAAATTTGTAGGGCCACTCATGGACTCTCTGATGGTAAGAGTGGTGGCATCCAGCAGATGCTGTGGTGGACCTCATACTGAGGATGCCCGTGCCTTAATCTGCAAATGTTACCAGCCTGCTGCACTGTCAGCAGAAGCCACTAAGTGTCCTTACTTTTCTGAGATATTCAACATTTGTTTCACTGAAATATGAAAAAGGAATGAGAGCAGGAAGAAAACTGCAAGGACATGCAAGAAATGAAAACATTTTTGCTACCTTTTTTTTTTTCCCCCAGTAACTTTTTTGTTGTTGTTGTTAATGCCAAACATGGTGACATTATGTTCACATCAAACATGTGCTGTAAAATTGCACTTGTCAAGCATTTCATTTGGCACAAATGCAGAGGAGGAAATACAGAGCCAAGAAATGTTTCTTCTTTTCTCCTTCATAAAATGGTAAGCTCTAGAACAAGTGGGAATCTGTTCATTCTGTTATATTAGTGTGTGAGTGACTGCCAGTTTCTCTGGTACATGCTTTAGTTTTCAGATAGTTTTAAGTTAGCAGAGGACATTTGATAGAGGCTGAAGTCAGACATTAAAAAAAGTCACTGAGGATATGACACAGTTTCTAACAACACCCTGCTTTTTGGAGCAAATCAATATCTTTCTGATATCCTGACCAGCGTTGGACTGCAAGTTTTTGAGAGTAAGAACCATCTCTTCATTCTACTGGAGCACAAAGCCCATCCTAATTCATGGCCAGAACCAAAAACACACAGCAGTAGGATAACATTAAGCCAAAAAGCTGTCTGTCAAATCCCTTGTCATGCCATGGAATATTTACATGTATCAGAGATGTCTTCTTTCCTATACTGCTATTTGCACATACATAAGCAAGATGATATAACTCTATGGTAGTGACAAGTCTATTTCATTCAGCAGTAGTTACTCTGTAAAAAAAGGCACAGAACGTGAACACTTGTTAACCTGTGGCTGGAGAGTACAAGGAGAGTAGTGCCAGAATCATCTCACATTCCTGAGGTAGAAGGTATTGTACCTGCTTCCAGTGTACCCTCTACAGGACTTGCTGTGGCCTGCCAGACATCTTCAGGCTGTTGCAGCCATACATATAATCCTAAGGAACACCCTGAATGGACAAACCAAGAAATCATCACACTGGACATTCACTGAGAATCAAAAATGAGTATAATTTTATTGGTGTTGTGCCTGACAATGCCTCTGAACAACAACTTGGAGATAGCGATGTCCTCTGTAGGCAAGTGTGGGGTTAAATTTTCATTGCAATTAGCTACAACAAGATTTTTCATAGACTCGCATTTCACTCGTGATAAGTATCTGTGATATATTTTACAGTACTATTTTCCTTTATAGACCAACTGTCCTCTCTACTGGTTTGTCTTACGTGTTTAACAATATTTAAATTTAGCACCCATTTAAACACATCCAGAGTTTTCAAAATATTTTGCCGAGTGGATTATAGCACCTGAGTAATAAAATCACAGTAACAGTTTCTAGCTGGGTGAGAAGAATTTAAAACATATTTATCTTGAAAGAGTATGAGGAAAACACACATTACTGTTAAAAAGTAATAATTAAACTGCCTCCATTCTATCTCAAAGCACAGACTCATTATAAATAAAGATAAACAAGTTCAATATACAAACTCCAAACATTTATTCTTTTTTAATGGACTTTTAAGTCAGTTTCTCTAGTTGTTGATGAATGTAATAAAATTAAATTAAATTAAAAGAAATGTCAAGAAGAAAACAAATTTAAAATTAACAAAGCCCACCATAAATTTGCAATTACTTGTCCATTAAAGGTCTTGAAGAAAGTTCATTTCAGCAAAGATAGAATTGACACTATTGGAGCTTTAGCAGGAACAATTATTATCATTGCAAATTACTTAAACTATTAAACTGAGAATAATTCAGAAATATCATTAGCAGTCAAATTACTTAAAAAAACCTTGTTTTCTTTCTCCTTTGTTTAATTTAAACTTAATGTCTGCTTATTCTCACACAAGCAGAAAATGCTGATAAATAATTCCAGAGCATGCCTAAACATCTCCCTTCACAGCTAGCTTCTAATTTGATCTCAGGAGACCCTTCTTGGTAGTTGAATAAAATATTTTCATTTATTCTAGGAGAGCCTACATCACCATACATTTCTAATCTCATGTTGCTTGGTAATGCCACTAGATGAGGTCCTCAGCAAATCATTAAACTTGTTCAATAACAACATTACAAAACACAAGAGATTTGCCCTTAGTGAAACAAAGAAGTTTTTCAAATGGTGGAAAAAAAAAAAAACGCACACAAACTTCAATAAGCTAACTTCACTTTCTAGAGCTGTTTCAGAGATTATTTAATGTTTTAAACTTCCTAGTGTGCACAGTACAGGAACAAGGAGACTTCAATGCAGTGTTAGAGCGGCTTGAAAATGCCATACTTTCATGTTAGAGAAAATACAAATGATATTACTTTNCTACAACAAGATTTTTCATAGACTCGCATTTCACTCGTGATAAGTATCTGTGATATATTTTACAGTACTATTTTCCTTTATAGACCAACTGTCCTCTCTACTGGTTTGTCTTACGTGTTTAACAATATTTAAATTTAGCACCCATTTAAACACATCCAGAGTTTTCAAAATATTTTGCCGAGTGGATTATAGCACCTGAGTAATAAAATCACAGTAACAGTTTCTAGCTGGGTGAGAAGAATTTAAAACATATTTATCTTGAAAGAGTATGAGGAAAACACACATTACTGTTAAAAAGTAATAATTAAACTGCCTCCATTCTATCTCAAAGCACAGACTCATTATAAATAAAAACAAGTTCAATATACAAACTCCAAACATTTATTCTTTTTTAATGGACTTTTAAGTCAGTTTCTCTAGTTGTTGATGAATGTAATAAAATTAAATTAAATTAAAAGAAATGTCAAGAAGAAAACAAATTTAAAATTAACAAAGCCCACCATAAATTTGCAATTACTTGTCCATTAAAGGTCTTGAAGAAAGTTCATTTCAGCAAAGATAGAATTGACACTATTGGAGCTTTAGCAGGAACAATTATTATCATTGCAAATTACTTAAACTATTAAACTGAGAATAATTCAGAAATATCATTAGCAGTCAAATTACTTAAAAAAACCTTGTTTTCTTTCTCCTTTGTTTAATTTAAACTTAATGTCTGCTTATTCTCACACAAGCAGAAAATGCTGATAAATAATTCCAGAGCATGCCTAAACATCTCCCTTCACAGCTAGCTTCTAATTTGATCTCAGGAGACCCTTCTTGGTAGTTGAATAAAATATTTTCATTTATTCTAGGAGAGCCTACATCACCATACATTTCTAATCTCATGTTGCTTGGTAATGCCACTAGATGAGGTCCTCAGCAAATCATTAAACTTGTTCAATAACAACATTACAAAACACAAGAGATTTGCCCTTAGTGAAACAAAGAAGTTTTTCAAATGGTGGAAAAAAAAAAAAACGCACACAAACTTCAATAAGCTAACTTCACTTTCTAGAGCTGTTTCAGAGATTATTTAATGTTTTAAACTTCCTAGTGTGCACAGTACAGGAACAAGGAGACTTCAATGCAGTGTTAGAGCGGCTTGAAAATGCCATACTTTCATGTTAGAGAAAATACAAATGATATTACTTTTCTGATAGCAACAAATATTTTTTTCTTGGTCAGCTCACTGTGCTTATTACATGTTGCCTTCATTTGAACAAAGTACACCCTTTTGAAATTCAAGGATTTAACATCCCAGTCGTACCTTTCTAACAACTGATGGTATTTCCTGACGATATGATAATGTAAAAGACTTTGCCATGGAATTCATGAATCATCAAGATATGATTTGAAGAGAGGAAATTAAACACTTGATTCGATTAATCTTTCATATTAGGCTAGAAATTCATGATTTGCAACCCTAATAAATAAGATGTGAGATTTCATATGCATGAAACACACGAGATGAATGTCTTCTATTATTCTTTATATTAAATAACATTGGATTCAAGTGACCCAGACACCAGCTCCCTCATCACAAAGGGAGAGAGCATGCTGTGGAAGTGGTACACTCTCCCAGCGGAAAAAACTCTCTGATTGCTTGACAGATCATCCATCTTCTTTCTTGGCTTTATTGTATTTCTTCCATATTGATGGAATGGCTTTCTCTCTAGGAAGAGCTTGTTGGGTCAAGTGCTGAAAAATCAAACCTAAGTTCCCTCATACAGTAGTTGGGAACAAAAATACAGTGGAGAAAAAAACCACACTAGAAGGCCAGATTTATCTGCATCTGTTAAGCATCTAAAGACCTGAGATTTTTAGGTTAAATGTGTCTGTATTATTATTATTATTTTCACTAGATTTATAGAGATGATTTCATTTACGGCTTTTATTAGTGGCTGAAGATTAATGACATTCAGTCCTCTTCTATTTATTCCTTAAAAAGGCAGTTAAATGTTACTGTATTTACACATAGAACTGTACACTGTGATTCTATGATTCCATGAATCATACATTGTGTGGTATTTATCCATCTATTCATGAATCCACCCACCCATCTACCCATCCATTTCTCCATCTGATTATTCATATACCATATAAAATATAAATTATTTGGTCAATTGTTTTCCAGCTCTATATAATGAAATCAGTAGTACAGAACAATTTTTATGCATCTAGTTATACAAGACTGAGAAAATAGCCGACATATCCTGATAGGGCTAAGTGAGGTACAAGTATCACAGATGCTGCCTTTGTGGGTCACAGCTAACAGCAGCTACTTTGATTGTCAGGTTAAGACTGTAGAAATCTCCCTAGTAGCCATGAAAGAGCCCAGGTCCTGATTTGCTTATCTTATTAAAACTGCATAGAGCCCTATGAGTAAGGCTAACAAAGGACATTCTTATCAGTTAAAACCTTGTATTTAGCTAATTTTATCTTCATTAGGGCAAAGCATATATGTAAGTGAGCTATTTAAAGCTTATAAGTCAGAACTGCCCTTAAAGTAAAAGATTTCCTTTGTAATTTTTGCAAACATATTTTAAGAAATTGTTTTGGGTAAAATAATTTCAGTTTAGCCTTACCTTGTAGTTTCTTATAAAAGGAACTGCCAAGATGATCATGTATTACTCTGTTTCTGGCTGAGATAAACGATTAGTACAAATAATACCTTTGGAATGCTAAATATTCTAAAATGTTTTTAAAAATAGACATTTTTAAGAGTTTGTTGTCATTGTGCAGCTACTGATTTTTTAAAAAATTCAAGAAACTTATTAAAGCATTTTTTGGCAAGAGTTTTACTATACTTTGAATTTTGAGAAATGAAAAAAAAACATATTAATAGAATGAAATGGAAAAATTATAAACGGTTTCTTGCAAGTCTTGAAGAATACTTTTATGCAGTATGTAAGTGTATTTTGCATAACCCATTTTCCTTGGTGATTCAACCTAAACTTATTTCTAATTTCTTAGAAATATCTGAGGGTAGGGAGAAATCAACTTTTTAGTACAATGACTGTTTCTCTGATTTTGTTTTTCTCCATTTTCAAAGATAGCACAGGTGCCATATATGATGGAACACAAGTTAACTTTTGATAACATTTTTGAAGACATACAGAATTTTTACAGCTTTGTCAGAATAAAATGCCCAATAAAGATGTCTGCATAAGGTTTTAGATTTTGAAACAGAATTTTCCTTTGAAGTATCTGCATGTGTCTTAACTTTTTATGCCTTTACCTCTGCCTGCAGACTCTGCTGAGTGTGTATATTTCTTAGGTGCCCTTTTGCTTTGTTTTATTAGAGAAGGGATGTAGTTGATGCTGATGTACACAAGCAGTGACTGTGTGAGAAAGAGTAGCTTTCTGCTTGTTTCTATAGTTTCTGAGTTGGTAATAGTATCTCTGTATGACTTAATAATGGCTATAACTTATAAAGATGCCATTCATAGACTACATAGTCATTATAAAACAGTAGCATCTCCCAGCTCCTACAAGTAGATTAAAGTGAAGAAAAACCAATGACCTTTATATTGCCACCACTTTTATCTTTCCAGTGCAGTGATGAGTTTTCAGGACTCATCATAATTTGTCCAATGAAGGAAAAAAAATTAATATAATTGAGAGAAAGGACATTAAATGGTGGACTAATAGTACATGATATCACTATGTTTAGAATCTCATGCTAATTATTGTATTTCTTGCATGTTGTTTGATATGATATGTCAAAAGGTCTGCGTGAATGTTTTTTCCAAGGAATGTTTATTGAGCAACTAGCATGCCTCTGTCTTTACAAACTAATTAGCTTTGTTCTTTCTGGTTTGTTTTTTATGTAAAGTGTAATAATCCAAAACTGTTTTACAGCAATTCTGTCCTTTACAGAGCCATTACTTTGTGCTACTTAAAAGAAAACTGGCTAGTTAGGCTTCAGTTCATATGCACACGTCTCTTTCACTTTCTATTTTAATTTAAAGTGAATTCTGCAAGGTAAAAGTGATGAGGGCATCATAGATGGAGATTCCCTGTAGTCTAAACTAGCAGTTTTGCTGAGCTCTAGGTACAAGTCACCTTGGAGTAATTTGGAGGAGGTTTTTGTTTTCATGTTGCCTGTAACACTGTCTGCCAAAGAATAGTTTGAGACAAGAGGGTGGGCACTTGGCAACTTTTATCTTGGAGGCGACAATGCAGAAGCTGCTAATTAGTGAATGTTGTTTATATCAAGTTGATGTAGAATTCCAGTCTTGCATGTGAAAAGTGCACAAATTTTCTTTGTGCCAAATTGGCCTCCATGTGATTGGGTGGATCCAATTAATGTCAAACAGCTCTATGTACTGCATTTGTATAAACTAGAGTGTGGTACACTTACATGTGGCATCCTTTCCAAATGATGGGCTCAACCAGGAGTAGGGATGAGATAATGAACACAGAGCATATTTCTTTCATCTGAACTAGACAGAAGACTGAACTCATTCTGAATTACATCACAAACTACTACAGCCATCTTTTTACTTGCTTCTTTTTGTGCCACAAGGTCTCAGCCAGATATGTTCCTCCTGCCCAGGTTGTGTTGGTCAGTTCTCCAGTGAATTTCTTAATATAGCCCACTTAAAAATGAGACCTGTTTGCCTGGAAATTTGAATTATTTTTGAAAATGTGAGAGATAATGTGTTACTCAAGCTCTGAGAAGGCTCCACTTTCTTGTTGTTTGCCAGAAATAAAGTATTGCATCAACTGTTATATTGCTTATTTGTCACAATCTTAACAATCTGGGATTTTTGTCTTGTTTGGTTTTGCATTGAACAAAAAGAGCTGGGCAAGAAGAATGTGATGCTGACATCATTGTTCAATGTGAACCAAAATGAATAGTACCATTGGGATGTATGGGCTCAAATTGTAAAGAAAAGATTGGAGAAAAACCACAGGAAATTTGAGATGAAAGCTGAACAACCATACAGATACTGTGAACAAATCCAATCACCCATAGAGACTGAGTGAAGATTTAGGTGGTTATTAATTTTTTAAGGAATGTCATATATGCTGAGAGATTTGCAATGACAAAAAGAAAGTGGCACGTCAGGTCAAGAGGGCCCTTTGATTAAGAATTTAGTTGTGGTCTTCACAGCTAAGTATGGAGAAACAAGTGGGAAATCCCTGCTGCGTGGCGTCAGATCCTACATGGCTTTAGATTCTGTGTTTGAGAAAATATGATGCCCTCTTTGTCTGGTACTCTGTTCTGTATAATTAAATTTGAACACTGTCCTGTGAAACATCTTTTAATACTGATTACCTTTTACATTGGCTTAATGCTGAGGAACTGATCTTTTTACCTCCAGCATCTGGAGATCCGTTCCAATCCCTGCCAGTCTGTGACTCTATGATCTTTCACATGACATTGATTATGACCAGTTTAGATTATGAGTATTTGTGAGACTCTTGTGCCATATGCATTTTATTCACCCTCATGGTGAACCAATACTCATATTCATGGGGAAAAAAAAAAAAACCCTCTTACCTTTTTTTTTATTAAGACCTGGATCAGGCATCAAGTCTGCATTCACAGGACTACTTATAAAATGAGGACTAGGTGAAACTGGTGCTCCTAACAGTTGCTTCATTCCCTTTTCAGAAAGTGCTGCTAATAAACCATGGGCTTGCAAGTAATGCAGAACTTGACAGTTCAAACACTGTCTAGCAGGAGACATTAGAGTTTCGTGTAATATGAAGATTTGGAGAAGGATTCACAAGAAGACAGAAAAAGTAAGAAGTCCATTGACTTTCAAAGCTGAGCTGTTGGAAGTAGAATATATTCAGTACCTGGTCTGTGGCCCAGGGTTGGGTCTCTTTGCAATGGGGGATATTTGTGAGAAATACCGGATGAGTGAGTGTCAGAATCAGAAGAATTTCATTTTGTCATTATGTCAGCAAACTAGAGGGTAAGACCTAATCAGTAGGCAAAGTCATTTGTAACTCTGGTTACTTTCTCAGTTATAGCGAGCTACACAACAGTGACTTGCTACTATAGGTTGGGGGAGGCTGGTATTTTCTCATGTGCCTTTGTACCGTACTTCATTGTGCAGAGGAGGTGCTCCTTGTATAAGCAAAGGGAAGTGATGGGGTTAATACAAGCAAAATTCCACTTGCAAATGAATGCATTTCAAATAAAGCAATAATTAAACTAGATTTATGATATTTATAATCTCACATCATTTGTGTTTTGTTTTTAGGATTTCTACACATTTTCAAAGTTGCTAAAAGCTCTATTTAAATTAATAATAATAGAAAAAATAGCTGTATAGACCAAGTCTGCTTCTGTTGATCGTGATTTATTTTTCTTTCAATAAAGCTTTTGGCAGAGCTAAAGATAATCTATTACTTCCACACTTTTCTGGACATCTGAAGTCCTAAGTGACTGAATTTTGAAAAATGAACCAGGGGAAACATGTGACATACATCCTGTATGAACCTTAAAACCATTATATGTGCCAGTATATAAAATGAAGAAATCTCCAGTGCTGTGTTCACTGTTGGTTATCCTATTTTACAAATAGATGTAGCAAGAAAAGTACAGAGGACAGTTGAGAAAAAAAGGTTTCTTGTAAGAAGGGATTATAACAAGTATACCTGTTTAGTTGAGAAAGGAGATAAATGAGAAGAGAGAGCATAGAGAGATATGAAATAATCATAGCATCGTAGAATCATAGAATAGTAGGGATTGGAAGGGACCTTTAGAGATCATCCAATCCAATCCCCCTGCAGAAGCAAGTTCACATAGATCAGGTCACACGGATGTTGAACAAGACTTGCCCCAGAAGCACTGTGGAACTCCACTGGCCACAGGCCTCTAACTCGATTCTGTGCCATTGATCACCACCCTCTGGGCTCTGTCTATTCAGCCAGTTCTTGATTCACCTCACTGTCCACTCATCCAAGCCACACTGCCTGAGATTTCTGATGAGGATGTTATGGGAGATAGTGTCAAAAGCCCTGTTGAAGTCAAGGTAGATGGCATCCGCTGCTCTTCCCTCATCTAGCCAGCCAGTTATGCACTGCACTGGTAGAGGGCTATCGGGTTGGTCAAACAGATTTCCCCTTGGTGAATCCATGTTGACTCCCTCTGATAACCATCTTTTCCTTCATATGTTTAGTGACAACATTCCAGGTGAATTGTTCCATCATCTTTCCATAAAACAGTATACTTAAGATCCTCATGGGAATAACAGCAACAGTAGCACTAGGGAGTTTTTCATATAAGGCCAACTTTTAGCAGTGAACCCTGTGGCTGAAATAGGCTTCAAAAGAAGGTAAGCAAATGAAAAGGAAGGGGCATTAGGAGCAGTAGGAAAGGGCATTTTGAAAAGGGCATTACAGACAAACATATACAAAGGAGGAAACTGACAGAATCCACAAAGACAATGACTTGTTGAAAAATGAGTCATTGACATCAGGGAGCAACATGGGATATCATGTCCTGTGCCTCACAAAAAGGTCTGCTTCTTCGTCTAACTAACAATAGATGCTGTAATTCTGTTTCAGACAGTCAATATTCATTATCACTGTTTGTGTATTTGATAATTACTTCAGTCTTTATTTCACAGCTGATTTAGCCGACTCTGCCAAGCATCTAGAGTCAAATAGCAATACTGGGTCTTTGGACTGTGACTAGGGCAGCTATTCCGTTAAAGCCACGAGGAAACCTAGTCAATTAGGGTTACTCAGAAAATTGTGAAAAGGCTAGCATTGAGAACAAAATCTTTTTCTGAGAAATCTATGACACCAAGAATATGTTCTTTTGCTAATACATATGAATGTTTCACTGAATGGAAATAGCTAGATTATCAATGAATGAGAGATGACTTGCACAAAAAGGATTTGATTTGTGAGAGTTAAGGTACATGCTTACTTGGGTTCATGAACTCTGCTTATTTTCTGTCCTTGAGGATTTAGGAAGAAGCTATGAGGACAGAATTACTCCAAACTTCTTGTGTATATTTGAGAACTTGGAAGACCTTATTATCCTTGAAAAGTGGAAAAAAGTAACTGTTTTAAAAAAAAAGTATGTCCATTATAGAAAAAAAAATGTAGCATGCAGATGTAGAGCTTTGCCATTAAGAATGACAAAAACTCCCTTAAAACTGTGTCTAGTTTCATGTGACAAATCATCTGCATATTCTTTTCTCAAAAATGGTTAGAACATTTCCCAAAAAGAATACATGTTCTCAATTAAGATCCTTGAATGTTCAGATCTTTGTGGTTTTTCTTCACAAGTGGAAAAGCACCAAATACATTCAACCATTTCTTGAGAAAATTTCTTGAATTTTAGGAAAGTCATTTCTTCTCTGGCTTTGTCAGAAACAGTCTCGCTAGAATAGCCTCTATGTAATGCATGAGTTTGAAAGAAATATATGTGGCTTAATTCAGTACCTTAATTTAACTCAAATGAGCTAGAGCAAAATATTACATGTGGCAATCTTACATCATAGATCTTTGTTTGGAGAGCATCCAGTCACGTTGCTAGTATTATCTTAAGTATGTTCTTGATAAGTGCTAATATTGATATCTATGCCTCTCAGAAGAGAAATATATAGATGTGAACAGGTTTTTCTAGTATGCCTGTCAATTGAAAGAGACTTAACAACCCTTTTTTATCTGACCTTTTAAAGTAGCATAGTGGGCAATAACCATTAACTGATCAAATATGAGAAATGTCAGGTGTGGAATAAGCACTGACAAAGAAATATTTCATATCTTTAAGCTCATGAACAACCATTGAAAAACCTTGGCTCCTGTTAAAGCTTCCCACCTTCCCCCAAAACATTCAATAATGGCATGATGGGTTGCCTCATGAAGCATCACTCTACAAAGCTAAATTTTAAGATAAAAAGAGCTCAAACAGGCTAAAGTATAGTATAATTAGGAGAAATTAATCATTGTTGCTTACCCAGATATTTCATCACACAGTGCCAAGTCTCATTTAATAATACATTTAATAATTCTAACAAACCACTTTAGATAACCTACTTTAACATGCACTGCATAACTACTCTCAGGTCATCATGTGCCACTCCAGTTTCTTTTCCCTTCTGTTAATCCAAACAATGTAAGTTAATAGTAATTTTTTTTAATAGATTGTTTTGTACTTAGTACCTTGTACATGCTATGGATCTTTGATTAGACAGACATGGTATTTATTTAATAAGAATTTGCTAGCAAAGAGAAAGATAATGTGGAGTTGAGATCAGAAATCACTGTGTAAGCTTAGGGGAATGATTCCTCTTTACCAGTATTACTTTGTGGTGTTTTAAACTGTCAAAGTCTACTGATGTCAGTGCACTCACTCTTTAAGACAAACTCCAAGAAGCTCTGAGATGAGAAGCACTAGACTGCTCTTTTCCCAGGGCTGTTCTGGTCAGAGCATGTTCTGCACCAATACAAGTTCATGTACCCAAAATCTTCAATATTGTGAGTATGAGTTCTACTGCTCCTAAACACAGTCAGTGCATTGGTAATGCTATAAAAATAGCAAGGATTTCTATTCTAGCCTGGAATTCTTGTCCATGTGTAGCTCTTAGGATTTGAGTGTATTCTGTCTTTAATGTCTGTTTATAATATTTTTTTAAAGTTTATACTGTGTAGCAAAAGCTAATTAAAAATTAGGCTTCCTTCATAGACTTTGACTCCAGATGTTCTTTTTAAAGCAGCTGGTAAACTTCCATAAATAGTTCACTACATATTAGTCCTGACAAACACAGACTCTTGAGGCAGGAGGCATCATTCCAGCATACAAAGTTCAGCAATAACAATTAACCTGCAAACAGAGAAAGGGATTATGTCAGGAACTGTGAGTGGGGCACTGAGACATGAGAGAGACAGAGTAGAGCCTCTATGAGGTTTTGCTGGCACTGCACTTTTGGAGCAGCCTTTGGGCTCCCATAGATCCTGCAGTGGCTGTTTCAACACTGAGTATCAAGAGTGCAAAATCCTACTGTAAAGATCATGGATTTTCTTGCCTTGGGTGTGTAAAAGGTAGAAGACTGTGACACAAATTGAATCTACAGGCAAGAAAACTTTTTACCTGCTCTGCAAAAATTATTTCCAACCCCAGAGAAAGAACCACAAAAGAACAGAATCCCAGACTTCCCTGTCATATTTGGTGAAGGTTATCCACCAACTTTCAGGCACATTTTTCATTATCTGCAAGTATAAACACAGCACAATTGTGGATCAGGATGATTGTGCTCTTAAAACACGGTAGTGTAAATTCAAATTGATTCAGCATTCTGTACAGAGGAAAGAGGCTTTGCCAGAAGCAATATAAAATAAAGGTCTTTAGGGTACGAGTTTAGGTTCAAGTTTGGCACTAAAAAGACCAAAGAAGTGGTCAGTAAAAATGAACAGTAACTTGAGGATATTTTAATAACAGCTGCTCTGTTTTCTTTCTTAGTGCACTTTTATTTTATTTGCACTTTTGTAGTTTTGTCTTGATGACATGGCTATTATTTTATAGCAGTTTCAAGCAGTTAATTAATGAACTGCACACATGTGACATGACACCACCTTGCCCAATTATCTCTGGCATCTATTTTTATGGTACAAAGCACTGTTGCTCTGTGAATTATTTTAGATTTTAAATTGGCTCTGGAAGCTGTTATTTTAATAGCCAAAACAATTCAAGAGCAGTGCTTGATGGCTGACATGCAGGAATGACAAATTGCCATGCATGATCTCATGAAATCCACCAGAGGACTTGGAGACATTTGATAATGTTTCTCTGTTCTTGAATGTAAATATCTCTCTTGTTAAATCCACATCATCTTATGAAGTCCTTTAAAAACAGATTGCCATATTGTCGACAATGTGTAAATGAGTGAGCAGTACTAAATTAGGAAGAGAATATGTAACAAAACTCTGGACTGATTTTTCACAAGAACTTTTTTGCCGGTAAAACAGGCCAAAAATATTGTTGTGCATCTACCAGAAAAAAAAAACCCAAAACACTAAGTAAAGACAAATAATTAAACCCAACTTGTTTCTGGCACTGTATTTGCAACCTTCTCTAGGGAGAACTTGGGCAGAGATCATGTTCTGATGTCCCCCATCCCCATTTTCTAATCAAGGGAGAATTGGAAGGAGGAGGGAAGTGTAGGTAAACTCTTTGACTTCCCTTCTCAATTACATCAGAAGTGAACAATGGTTAACAGGTAGATATGGTATATTCTCTCTAAAACTGAGATATCTCTGTAGTTTTTTTCATATAAATCATTGTTTCAGAGATCACAGATATCTATTTTGCCCTGTCAGGCTTATATATAAACCTCTCTTGTTGGACCTGAATTTATTTTGGAACTCATCCTACATCTTATAGAAAAAATTGCTTGAAAAAAATTTCCAAGTGTTTTGAACATCTGACCAATAGAAGTCACTTTCAATCCCTTCCATACTTGTTTGACCAGAAGGAAACCTCACTTTAAAATTACAAATTATATCAATGAAACACATCACCTAAACCTTATTATTTTATATTCTACATTACAAATACATTATTCACCTACTATGAATATTCATAAGTTCCTTCATCTATTAAAAACATTTCCCAAAAATTAAATAAATTGTGATTTTAATATAGAAGTAAAAATTCTGTTTCTGCAAGTTGTGTGGTACAAGCTGAGACGTATGATTTAAAAACTAATTTCAAATGTATGCAAAACTTGTCAATTATGTATAAGAATGGAAATACATTACAGCTGAAGAATTAATTCCTCTCTTTGCAAAAAATGCAGAGAAAATATTCTCACAAACATCCCTTTCATGCAGAAGTCATGCACAAAATCTAGGAAAAAATGAAAATACTGTTTTCTAGTTTAGAATGTGAACTTTTAATAGAAATTTTTCATTGTAATATTATTCTATACTTGAATATGTTGATATAAAATAAAAAGCAGTATTATAAATGCAAACATTCATCTACTAAAACTAGCAATAGGTAGAGAAAAACTTGCAGTTTGGTAGCACTTTGGGACTCATTTTGGATAGGAAGCCAGAAGTTCAGGTGTATTCCCTAGTCTTTTAATTATTTCCCATATCACGGGAGCTTAATTCATATCTGTTAGCCTATCCAGACCTTTTTCTCAGGTCTGTCAGTCCCTGTCTGTGTTCTTCCATTTCACCAAACTTTCATGATCTACTCTTATAATTTTCTTTCTATTTTAGACTTTTTTTACAACTCCCATTACTGTAGTATCTGAGCAGCTCATATTTTCCACTGTACTCATCCTTACAATACCCAAGTGTAACTGCATGAGAAGCAAGTGAAGTGCTATTATTCCTGTTTTATAGCTCAATAATTAAAAACAAGAAAAACTCAAACACATACATGCAAGAGTGTTTAGGCACTTAATTCCTTTTAAAATCAGTGAGAGTTAGATACCTAAATAGAACTGTGAGTATGATGGAGGGAGACCTGGAACCAGACCTTCAGCTAGCGACTTGCTCATGAAAACATCCTTTCTTATATCATAATTCTTTAAAGCAGATATTTTCTACCTCCTTTTTTGTATTTTCCTGTCACTCATATATAAATGTTGTGAAGATGTTTCTCAGTCATCTGTACTGTATTTATGTGAATATCTTCTGAATTATAGCTATTACTTTTCAATATTTTAAATGACTTGTACTGCTACAAAATTTGGGGTAATGAGGAAAGTAGGTATGGAAACTCCAGAATCTCAGCAAAGAAAGACTGCTATTTTTAATTACTCTTTGTAGAGAGCAGAACTTAAAAGTATCCCTTAGAAGCAAGGGAGCAATGGCTCCAGAAACTGGGAAAAAGTGACACTGGAGGAGAAATCATGTAGATATTTGTAAAACTGAATGGAAGAGAAATCACTATGAAGGACACTACAGTACAATTCACAGCACTCCTTACAGTTCCTCCCTCTAGCTAACATAGTATCATAGGATCATTTGGGTTGGAAAAGACCTTTAAGATCATGAAGTACAACCATGCTGCCAAGATTACCACTAAACCATCCCTCAGATCACTTGATTTTGATAAGTTACTAAATTAATACTTTGTTATTTTTAATACATGCTAAATGAGAAGGAAAACAAACTCTAGATATATGCACACTGGTCAGAACAAAAGGAAGGTGAAGCTCTTGAATAGAAGCATCTTTAAATTGTTTTATATTCCTAAACAACTGGTTACACAGATGGCATTTCAGTGCAAGGCAAATTATGTGATTCTTCTGAGAATCCTTTATAAAGAAATAAACACATGCAAGACTGGGACCATTTAAGAGTAAAAAAATCAGACTATTTTCATAGTTGTGTTTGTAATACAACTGTTTCAATACAGCAGAAGTAATACACGGTACAGATGCAACACATCTGATCAGGGTGTTAAAGCAATTCACATGCTCTAAATTATGACCTACTGTTGTGCTTGGAGTCATTTGAACAGATCCCCTGGTATCTAAAAGTAAGAAGACCATTTCAGCCTTAAAGATTTTCATTTTAGCTCCATATTATACTTAGCCTCATCATTGAGGTGTGGGGATTTTTAATTTTCTTTCTCTCCTTTGAAGATACTTAAAAAATTTTGTTATTGTTTTCCTTATAATAATAAATATGCATGCTAACTCCAGAGACACTAGATGGACAACATAAGAATGGAAAGTGGCAAGATGAGAAATGTCTAATGCAAAAAAAAAAAAGGGGTTAGAGCAGTGCTGCCTTTTCTCTCTTGTACATGACTTCAGTGTCAAAGAATAATATACAGACCCTAGTTTAGATAAAGACTCAGATAATTCCATACTCAAGTCATGTTTATTTAACTAACCATCAAATGCAGCCATGATAGAAATGAAGAGACCAAAGAGTGCAAAATTAGACACTAAGTAATGCAGAATTAGAAACAGTTTCAAGGTGCACATACTCTTAAAAAAAAGCCACCTTACTTTGAACAAAGAAGGAGAAAGTAAGCACAGAGGAGAAAAAAACCCAACCCTCTTTAAGTCTTTGGAAAATGTTAGAAGTCATTGATTCAAGATTATTCAAGTTCATAAACAGAAGAGCTTAAATAAGATCAACTGGATAAAAACTGTGATATTTGTCATTTCTAATTCCAGTAATTAAGTGCTGTTCTAATTCTACTTGAGAAGGCCTCAGTGGGATTATAATAATGGCATAATGATGGAAACAAAGGCAAAGAAAGGATCAGAACTACTACAAAAAGGAAGGATATTGAAAAATTCATGACACACCAGCAATAACTGTCCTTAAAAGGTTAACTTGTGCTGAAAGTTGCTGTAACAAAGGTGTGCAAGACATCTTGTTCCCTGTACATTTTCCAAAAACAATAGAGGAAAAGATGAAAAAATATGTGTTATATCACAGGGATATTTCCTACAATTGCTAATGATGACATTGATCATAATACTTTTATATGGTTGGATTTTATGCCAATTTTTGTTTTTTTTCAAAATGTAAAAGTTTAAGAGAATAAACCTATCAGATTGAAAAGCAGTGGAAAAGGGAGAGAGAATAAAAGACAGGGAAAATAAAAGTGAACCACCTCATAATTAACAAGTTGTTATGACAAGCATCAGGATCTAAGATTCAAGTCAGAATTTCACAAAGCAAAGAGTCAATGGTGACCTTCTCCATAGGCAACCCCACCTGCTATTCTGCATCCTTTCTCTGTGACCCTGAGATGTGTACAATGTATGCAAGACTGACTAATTCCAAATGCTAAACCTCCAGATTACTGATATCCTTGAGATTTAGAAGTGGGTGAATGTTGCTCAGTGGAAGAATGACATTCATGTCCTTATTGTAAGGAGAGTGCTTCACTCCCATTTGTCTAGGCTTGTCCTAGGGAGGAATGGGTAATTTTAGAAATCTCAGAGACTTTGGCAAAAGGGAAAATAATTTTCCTTGCCAAGTCTGGAGTAGAAGGGAATTAGATTTTTGCTCACCTCTTAGGACCTCTGGAATGGAAGTCTTCTCCCTTCAGACCTTGAAAGTCACATTGCTTCCCACCATCGCATTGTTGCTGAACTTCATTATATTTAAATTTCCATCATTCTTTTTCCACTGTTCCTCCTTTCACTCCATCCAAGTTATTTTGCAGTCTCTACATTCAACCATTATTCAATGTCCCATAGAGAATATAAGGCACAGTCCTTATTAAGATACACGTGTTCATGGAATAACCCAAAGGTCGTTAAAAAGATAAACTTATATTAGAATATTTGGTGTTATTCTCAAAGCATGTACAAAATATGGAGCAAATATTGCACTTATAATTGCATTTTAATTGAGCTGTATCTGGTATAAAAAGATAGTTGTATACAGACTGTCAACTTGAATAATATTTTAAGGTACATCTTTTAATTTTACTGCTTTTATTGTAACTATTACAGTTTGAGAAAATTTCCCCACAGCTGTTTTTATTTTGTGAAAATCATTCATCCCATGAGCATGACTGTAGCTGTGTGCAGTATACATAAATCCTTATGATCATTAAACACGTGTAGTTAAGGACTGTTGTGTATCCATACATGTTTCATTTTTTTGCTTTGTGTTTAATTTTTCAATGACTCTCATTATTTCTGTATCTCAGCTGAAGCACAAAAAGGAGATCTACAATTAGCAAATAGCTTAATGCCATCCTCTTACTTAAAGTTTGCTTTGTTCTGTTTTGTTTGATTGGGTTTTTTTTTTTTTTAAATAGACTTAACCTTGATTTTGGCTCAAAACCTAGATGTGTTACTTTTCCTCACCACTTTTCCCAAGCATCTCATCCCTAGTGACAATAGTCCTATCCACTGCTACAGCTGGTGCATCATTCTCTCATACAAACTCTCTGACAGGTGTCTGATTCCAAAGTGCAGTTGCCTTTGCTTCTTGCACACTGTCTCTGGTTCTGTCACCTTTTCCTTCCTTTCACAGAACCCCTATATTTTTCTCTTTCCTCCTGATTCTTCACTGGCTAACTTCTCCCACCTCTCCTGCCTTTTGTTTTAGTTCCTCTGCTCACATAAACACCCTGGGCTTCCTTCCTGTACTGCTTCTTTCCCTGGAACAATCCCAGTTATTCATCACTTCTTCCCAGGCTCTCACTTACTTGTCTCTCCTTCCTGGAATTCCTAACTGTTATTTGACAACCCTCAGGATGAAAACGATTTTGACATAAAAAAGATCATGTTGTCTATAGCCAAGTCAGAGGAGCTAAAGTTTACTGGGCTTCACATGAAATCCAGATGAAACGGCAAATTTGTCCTGATTTCAGTGGAGAACTACAAAACATTTGTAAAATTTTCCCATAAGTGAGCGTAATGAAACGAAACAAATCTTTCTGTGAATACACCCTGAATTTATATCAAATGCAGGTACTTTTGAGACCTTTAGTATTTTACAGAAAATATTTTACAGATCTCTTCTTGATTATTTTCTTTTCATGAATATAGTCATTCCAGCCTGAAGAACTTGCCTCCATTTGGTTCAGGCTTCACTAATTTAGCAATTAACATTTAACAGCCAGATTGTTTTCCTGAGCCCAGGGGCACTAGTGCAAGAAAATATCTTCTGATCTATAACCTCATGGCAATCTCAGAACTCCTAAAGCCTAACTTTTTTATTCTAATCATTTTGCTGATGCAGGAGCCAGTCATAGCTATACTGCAAGTAGCAAAATGCTACACAATACTCTCTAGTCAGACAGCATTTATTGTGTTGTAATTTGTTCTAAGACAATAGAGGAGATGCAAATTCTACAGAGGCATATTAATCTGTAGGTCAAACAATAACAAAATATTGAAAAACTGTCTTAATGATTTTTTACATTGTGGTGGTATAGCGTGTAATCCCATAGAGGGGTGCTGGTGATCTCATAAACCAGGAGAATAAAGCTGAGAGGTTTATTAATGCCACCAAAGAACTGAAATAGAATTTGTTTTCTATCATGTACAACTGTATAGGTGTTTATTATTTATAACACATTCTTCTTTTTTAAAGGTCTCCATTCCAAGCCATCTTCTGATGCACCATATCTTGCTTTTCCCCACTGGTTTTAAACAGCAATTGTATTCCAGATGCAGCTTTAAATGGTGCTGTGTTAGCTGCTACCTTTCACTTTTTATTACAAAATTTAGTCTATTATACCAGCAGTATTTTTCCTTGAAAGGTAAAAGTTAAAAACTGCTGACTTCTTACGGGGTGTGTGGAAAGAGGTTGCTCTGTGTCTGCCATATGGCGCTCAGCACCTTGTAGAATCAGGCCCTAAATGCTAGTAAATTGTGATTTACTGACAGTGCGTACTGTGCAGGCATAGGCAATGCACTGCTCCTGCTCAGCCCTTGTGCTGACCCTCCTCTGGTTTGAAGCAATCAGTACTGACACTGTAAGCTCCAAACCAGCTGTCACTGCTGTTCTTGGCAGCCAAAATCGCACAGGGCCAAATTGTAAAATGCTCAGTGGAGTAGGGTGGTTTCCTAGCACTTGTGAGAAGAAAGCCTGCTACTCCTTAGAGCACAGAGTTTGTGTGCATCTGTATTCTAAAAATCCAGCACTAAAAAGAAAGTGGTACAGAAGGGCCAGTGATGAGGTGCTAGGGGCAGCCTTCACTCATGGAAAAGTGGTGGTATACCCATGAGAAACAATCCACTCCAGCTTAATGGCTCATTACTGCCTGTAGTCTCTCTCACATTGAGGGCAGCTGCCCAAGGCCTGGGTCACTCAGGAGCATCTCCAGCAGGACCTCCAACACATCCATCTCATCCTGTCCATGGCAGAACTGGTAATGACAGAATGAGAGTCAGCAAACACCAGGGACATGGGGCAGTCCCTATCTGCAGAGGTTACCACTGTCAGTCTGACCTCAGACATCCCACACTCTTTAGCAGCACACTATTCAGGTCAGTTGTGAGTGACCATTTGCTCTGTCATCCTTGCTAAACTAATTATCTATTGCACAATAACCTGCCATTATGGGAGACTAGATCAGTGACCCTGCAGGCACAGTACTCCTAAGCCCTGCTGCTACATTGCTCATTCAATAGTCTCCTCTCAGTCCACACTCAAACCACTGAAGGTCTAATACGTAAAGCAACCACTGGCAGATGACCAATGTGCTTTGGAGCCTGACTTCCTAGTGTGGACAAGCTGAACAGGCTGTAGGACCAAAGACTAGCCATGAGAGTAAGCTGGAAGCAGAAACCTGCAGCCCTGAGGCTTGCAGAGAGGTTGGTGCTCACAGTCTGGAGAGCTGAAACACATCTAGACAGGGAACAGGGTTTTTTTTTACTGTAGTGGAATAATGTTTCAATCTTCTAATAGTTTGCTTATGCAGAAAACAAGAGTGTTAGCTACTTGTAGTAGTGGTTGTGCTTTGACAGGAACACCTCTCCACAGGGCTGTCAAGTTGTGGTGTCTGCCAGGGACAGGTAGTTGCAGATTGGAGGTGGGAGTAGGAGAATGAAGGACTCTCTATAGAGCTGCCTAGTAATCCCACTAGTTTTATTCAGTCCACTTGAGATGAAAGTTTGTTAGCCTTTTAGAAATGTACTGTTAAAGGCTTACTAATAAAGCACAGATATCTTTAAAAGTTATTTACAGCTGCAACATATTTTCTCATAATTGTTTCAGTACTAGTACTAAGTAATGATAGTTTTTAGATGTACAATTGCCTGCAAATTATCTCCTCTACCAGTTTGTGCCATAAGTACAGAATGCTATGATAACAAGATCTTGTTTGGTTTAATGTATAACAATTGCTGTGTTCCTAGTTTTATTTTCTCACTGCTTTTCAGCATAATCCATTGGGGGATGTGTTATGTGTGGTAAAATATATCTGTAACAAAACTGTATGTATATATAGCAGTAATAATAACAATCAGTATGTCTTAATAGAAGCAGGAAGAACTTTAGTGTGATCTGAAGCATCCATATTCAGTATTTCTGTGGTAGTTTCCAAGAAAAGTCTGTGCCGATCATCAGTTATTCTCTTATTATTCCCTTGTTCGTAGAATATATCAAGCCTTAAAGAAAAAGAAAAAATAGACTTTTAAAAAGATGGCTTTATTTTTCTGTGTCTCAGTCTACATCTTAAATTACATAGTCAGTTGATGTCAAGATATACGTACAATTAAAGCACCAGACCACCCCCTCATTGCTAAGCAAAGACTGACCTTCCATGGAAAGGTAAGGAAGGATTAGCTAAAACAGCCAGTAGACCACAGTAAAGCTTCCCAAAAGAGACTATTCCTAACATAAAATTTTCTGTATTACTGTTGCCCCTAGATCTGTTGGGGGAAAGCAGTAATAGCTGCTATATCTACAGAGTTTTTAGACACTCCTGTACAACGAGTCTTTGAACTGTATCTCACATCATTTCCCATCTCTGCAATGCCTTCTCTTCCTCTGCTATCCCTTTCCTACCTTTCCAGATAGCTCATTTGTTATGCATCATGCTGCTGCTAGCTGGCCCTTTGCACTCATGGACTTAGGGTAGGATTTGTCCCATTTTCTGCTAGCATACCAGCAGTGTTAATGTTTAGTCTAAAAGTTTTAAATGGCAATGGTTTCTTTTTTTTTTTTTTTTTTTTTTAGCTTAACACCGTTGTCTGCTTATAAGAAATGCTAGCAAGGGAAAAAAAAAGTGTGTGACCTATTAAAATGAAAGATTGCCCGTTCTTGTAATTACAAGTAACAGGAAGCCTGGTAGTACCTTGTTTGTTAAATTCCCCTGACCTCTTAAAAAAAAAAAATTGTACAAAAAGTCACAGTTATTAGTACAGCTAGAGTTAAGGTACTGCTCTATGCACATATGTTAGTCATTTACTAGATTTTTTCCCCCTTCTTGCCAGAACTGCAGTGAATTGATAGCTAGATATTCAAACACTGGTGGACAATCCCCTTTAGGCTGCCTTGGAAGTACTTGCTAATAACTAACTGCCATTCCTCTCTGGCTCAGGTTCCCAGTTGCTGTAAGCTTATAAGGGGGCCCATATCAACCTGGTTTGATAAAAAAAAGACCTGCGAAGGAGCCCTAAAGCTGCAGCATCCTGGGGCAACTGCAGTTTTAAGTCTAACTGTGGAAAGGGAGAAGGAAGCTAAAAACTCTGCACGGTTTTCAGGGTGGACTCCCTTGTGAAGATTTACTGTGAAAACACTAGATTGCCAGGGCTTTTTCAGACCATGATGGAAGAGGCTAAGCCTGCATGCTGCTTGGTCCCCAGGCCTTTGTCAGGGTCTGTCAGGTGTGAAGATTTAGCTCCTATTACAGGGAGTAAAGGGATCAGCTACAAATAAAATGTATGCTGTGGCTTAGACAAAAGCCCTGTTCCTTTGCTATATACACATCTATGCCAAAAGTTAAGTACCTCTTAGGACATCCCTCAGTGCTACTCTGTGACTCTAGGATTGCTCTTAAGCCCAATTTTGGAGTCTTCTCCAGCAATTTACTTTACCAACTCTTGAGAACCAAAGCAATTATGTAACATGGACATTCAAATTTGAAAGATTGATCACATGAAAATGGAAATTACCATCATTTGACTCCAATTTATAGAAGCAAATGTAGTCATTACCACAGTTATACATCTGAAATATTAGGTAGTTGCAATATGGGACTTTTTTCCCCTATAAAATTAACTGTCAAACTTCTGTTCATATTTATAGTGCATCTTTTCACAAAAAGTTTTTATGTTCTTGTTCTGAACTTCTGTTAATGGGGTCTTGCACATTAGGAATGCTTATCTGCAAAATCACAAGCCAACTTTTGAAAACCTAAGGGAAAAGAATAGCAGGGGCAAGAAAAGAAAAGAAACTGACTTTGAATTGAAAATTTAATGTGTTATAGCTATAAAAGCGAAATAAAGAAGCAGAAATGAGAAACAGAAATCAATGGTTAACATGTATGCATAGAACATAAATGAACAAACAAGCTAGTATTGTATTCATCCTTTATTAACGACATTATTGTTTTCTGTTACATGTAGATAAGAACATTTAAAGCTAGTTTAAAAAAAAAGTAAATGAAAACTGCTTGGTCTTGCAGAAAGCAGAGATTTTAGTCCCTCAAGACTGTTATTAGAAGTAGTGTTTGCTCACTCAAGTGACCTATATCTGTGATAGTGAACTCTCAATATCATGAAAAATAATTCATGTATATATAGGCACAGGGAAACAATGATCTCTATGTATGGTGAAACTTCTGATTTCTTATGCTTCCATTCTAAATAATACCATTACCATATCTGGAAACTTCACCTGTATGCAGTTTGCTTTTCTTTTTCCTTTCATTTCACTATACTTTCTCAGATAATCTTCACCTATTCAAATGACCATTCATTAAAAATGAATCCTGGGATAACCCGAAGTGTCAGACAACTGCACAAAATTTCATTAAAGAGGCAAATATATCGAAAATGATCATAGATGTGACAAGTACTAGAGAAGAGGATATATGTAGAGGAACTGCTGGTAAAGCAAGCTCTCTGGAGTAAACTTTCCCTTATCCACTTACAACCAGCAATGCTACTGAATCACTGCTAATAGCTAACACAAAGGTTCTATATGTGAAAATAGAGTAATAAATAATACAAAGATCATTGCCTGGCAGTGCTTGCCTCATTGGTTTGAAACACCACTTGAACTGGGAATTGGTGAGGAAACTCAGACTGAATATATGTGCCACTACTTTGGGGTGTTTCTGGGAAATTGTGATTCATATCACAAACAATTTTTTCTTTAAGTCATTCACTATGTCCTCTTGGGTGTTTGTTGCTAATGGAGACAGAAATACTATTCTAGTCTGGATTAAATACATTTTGCACATAGATTCATTGTGCACTGCTTTTTTCAGCAGAAGTAAAATTTGAACATTTTTGTGACTTTTGACACATCATCACTCATAATGGAGTCTTACTTACAGGGAGTAATGAACATATTCTTGGGTCAAATTTGAGGATGTTATGTTCAGAAACACTGTAGTTTTCATATCACAAAATCAAATGCCCTCATGAAGTGGATGATTACAAATAGTGTTTTCAACTCTCTAGCTTCTAACAGTGCTTATAATAACCTTCAAACTACTTCACTATTCCTGTTCTCTCTGTGGACACCGAAGTCACACCTAAATATGCATCTATCTAGTTTAGAATATGGATAATAGCATTAAACAAAAATATATTGCTCACAAACTGTCGGATTTGAGCCTTCCTGTGGACCTAAATAAATAGTTTGGCTGCAAGAGGTTGTAAGCACTACTTTAAGCTTAATTTTACTTTGTGGTTTCAATGGTAGATTCTCTGTGTTCTTATTCTGAACTTGAGTATATGTGTATATACAGGCACAAATGTGTACGTGTGAATGCACATGCATGCACACTAGATGAAATGTCTCTGTCCAGTGAATGTGCCCACTGACAAATCTAAATTTACATTCAGAAGCAAACAGGCTACCTAAGTCTCAAATTTCTTGTGGCAAGCTCATTTTGCTTGAGAAAAATTAGGTAATGAGGTGCTCTTTTCTTGGAATAAAGCAGAATGGGAAAAATTCTCTTAAGATGGAAAAAGCAACACTTATGGGAGACTGAATATAAAACCTACAGCACAGATGAGACCAAAGAATTCCTCCTCATTGATCAACAGATCCTTAGTGGGTGTAAATGGAAAGAGTTGAACTGGAGAATAGCTGAACTGGTGATTCACTACAGCCAAGCAGATTTAGACCAGTGTGAGAAGTACAGCTCACTGACATAGGTGCATATCTGGTTTACAAAGCTTCAAGAGCCTTATAGGATATGCAGATCTGCAGCTTCTTCCACTTTGGTAAGCACTCATGAGCAGCCCTGTGGTGGCATTAAGGTACTGTTTATGTGAGATCTCATGAGTGTGAATGAGATTTGCACTTCTAGCCCCAGGAATTTTTGGAAATACGTTTTGTTTTCCAACAGGCTTTTGAACATCTGGAAATGCTGGCATGGTACTGTCTTAGAATAAATCATAAATGACTGGAAGTGACCTTTTTTTTCTCCTAAACCTCATTTTTTAGGCATTACTGTACCACAAAAAAATCAAACTCCTTTCCCTTTGCTGCAGGAGGAGAAAGAACACTTGGTCTCTGGGGAAATCCATTCCATTTCTTTTTCCTACCTTCTGCTTATCAAATGAGAAGGGGCTAAAGAGAATTTCTTAGGATAGTACAAAGAAAGGCCAAGTTTTGGACCTGTTCTGGTCTTGTAAAATTGCTTCTACTGTTGTTACCACTTCCATTCTTAATAGCCATTCTGTGACCTTCACTCCCGATCAATTTAACCCTGAATAGTTATTCTATTTGTAGCTTTTCCTTTACCTCCCCCATCCCCTAAAAGACAATTGTACAGTTTTTTCAAGCACTGACACTGCTTCCATTGCTTGGCTGACCTTCCCAGAGGTGTCAGGGACTGATTAACCCTTCCAAGGTAGCTCACTGCATTGCTGTGCTTAGAAGAGGTTCTCAGATATGAAGAGCTGTGCTGTGCCTGGATTTTACTGGCAGTGCCAGCAAAGACTGCTACTATGCTGGGTCAAATTGTTTTTTGATAAATCTCTTTACATTGTTTATCTTAGCAGACTGTGATAATCTTGTATTACCCTGAGAAAAGAAAAAAAGCAAAAGAGTACCTGACGAAATAGTCTCAAGTATTCCAATTCGAGTATTTCTAACTGTTCATTACACTAGTATAAGGTGACTCAATGTCTCTTTTTCTGATTATTTTAAGAACTTGGTATTCTGTGCTACACAGAGAATCTAATTGAATATTAAAATCACCTTCAGTCTGCAACAGAACTGTGGGTCAGAAGATCCCTGAGCTTTGGAGAAGTTCTAGCCCCAGATCCTTCAGCAAGTGCTACTCAGCTTTATTTCTCACTCACTGCTGTTAAATGTTTGTAAAATTGCTCTTCCAAATATCTTTATCCTTCCATTTTTGTTGATTTATAAATGATGCCAAACGTACTTTTCATTAATAGGCTCCTAGTTTGCATATTTGCAAATCTTTACAGATGTGGAAAGTTACCTGCCTACTTCTCACAGAGGACCTCAGTTTACTTCCACAGAAAACTTAAAAGACAACTGAGAAAAATACCATTGATATACTAGGAGAGCTAATTGGTATTTGGTTTATAGTTACATGCTGACAATGATTAAACTAATTACAAGGCATACTGTGCTAAATTACTAGCTCTTTGTGTATTCCTAGTGAAGCTTAGAACTGGAGAGGTTCTGGTTCAAACTCTGAATGTGTTAAAAAGATTCTTGTTAAGATCCCTTGCAAGAGTTTTCAAGGTGTATGCACACACACAGAGTGCACATGGCTGCGTGTTTGTGTGAGAGATCTGCATTCAGAGAGATATGAGTCCAAAAATCATTCAGTCAGAGAGAATGGATAATGTTGCGCTCTGTTAAACACTTGCTGTGTTTCAGTCAAGATTGTCTCAGTGAACAGCAATGTGATTCATATATGTTTGCTCAGAGCATGTCCTCTACAGTCTCAAACTAAGGACTGTGCATAACTTGACAAATTCTTTTGGCAAAGTAGGAAACTTTTCTGCCTACCAAGAGATAGCATCTTATGCAGAAAGGTAATTTTCATTACAAAAAATACTGTAGCTTAACACATATTTTATTTTTGAGTCACCTCCAATGGCTAAATAGGAGAAATGATGTTGCTTTGTGATCTCCTTTTAGGTGAGATTTAATGCTAGAGACTACTAGCCAGAAGTAGCTTTTGTATATGAAAAAAAAATACTAGCAAGTGTGTCTTTTCATCTCCCTCCTCTTCTGAGCCTGGCAGAAGTCATCAAGAGAATTACATAGAGTGGAGTTACACAAAAAAATACAAGCTATGTTGTGAAGAGTTTTGGTTTTTTTTTGCAAGAACGACAGGTAAAACTTGCACCAAAATAATCCTTCTTTTTACTTATTAACATGGTTTTTGTAATACAGGTTATTAAGATTTTTAGGATTGTTGACTATTTTATTGTTTTTCTGTTGCATGTTGTATTAAAAGTTACATATGTGATATTGTGTCCTGCCTATTTTCTGATGATGCATTAATTACCTTTATTATATTTAATAAATATGAATATATGTAATGCGTACTTACTGCCTCAATTAATATGCAAACATTAAAGCTAGCTAAACCTGAGGAGCCATTGTTACTTGAATAGTGCTAATAAAATGCATAGAGAACCTTTTAAAAACTGTCGAACAGAATAAGTTGAGTTCTTCCACAACTGTTTATAGAACTAAAGAGGATGTCTTCCAGCTTTCAGGTTCATTCCATATTAAAGACAGGAATTATGTCCCAGGGAAGGGGATTACTGTCAAACTGAAGACAATCAGCTGGCATGAGGGGAAAGCTTAAAAGAGTGTACACACATGTGCTGAGATCTGAACATATTCTGTTTTGTGCAAAGGGTAAAAAGACTGAATTCCTGTATTATGCTCTCTGCTCAAGACACGGTGACTTGTAAAAGGACAGCTGTAGGAAGATGAACTAGTGCCCCTGAGAACAAACGCCATGCAGTGCTAAGAGATCAGAATTCTGCTCTCTACATTTAATGCAACATTTCAGATATCCACCATTGTTTTGACTTGGCAAAATAAATTTCTTACAATATTGTGATTCTTATTCTAGTCTCACCTGGACTCAGGAAATTAAGAAGTGACCATGAAGTGAGAGAAGTTACAATGTTTGAAATTTAAATTTGACTTACAAGAAATATGGTTCTTTCTGTTTCATTTAAGCCTCTCTACCTTTCTGTTTCAATTAAGCCTCTCTACCTTTCTCTTGTTCAGTTTACTTCAGCTAGAGCAGAATGCAACTTCAATAAAGCTCAATTTAATTGTCTCTTACCCCTTGTATTCAACATAAGGTCTGGCAATACTCTCGTAAGACAGACTAAGTTTTCTTCTATGTCAGGTAAATTCTAATAACTGAGCCTACTAGAATGTGCTTGGCTTCATCACCATGTTGAATGGTGATGGTTGTTCTTCCTCTCACTGAATGCAATGCATTCGGTTTGATCACTATTTGTAAGACAAGTGTAATGTATGGGTATGAAAATTACTTTTTTCAGCTGAACTCCAGATTGTACATTCCCACAGAGTACTTAACAGTGTGGGAAGCCAGAATCAACAAATGGTCAGACATTTACAAGCTGGTTCAAATCTTCAAATTTAAAACTTCCCTATGTAAATGTAATAAAACCATAATTTAATTTGAATATTAATTTTTTATTAGTAAAACTATAGCATATCATATCTTCTGAAAAATTTAGAAAACTGAATAAAACCGATGTCAGCATACAGAAATAAAAACCAGAACAAACTGGTTGAGTAATTAAATGAGAAATTGAGCTCATCCTTGAGAAGCTGCAAGCAAAAAGCTTGTAAGAATGAGCATCATAGTTTTTAGATCATGAAGGTATCTAATTCCTCAGGTTAATTGTATTTGTAGTTCTGTGCATTTTGTATTTTAGAGTTACAGGAAGTCCACTTCAAATCCCTGACAGCACTATGCAGAGTGCTGAGAAACAAAAGCTCCCCACTCCACGATGCCACAGGACAGAATCACAGAATCACAGAATTGGTTGGAAGGGACCTTTAGAGGTCATCTAGGCCAACCCCCTGACAAGACAGGTCCACCTAGATCAGGTCACACAGGAACATTTCCAGAGAAGGAGACTCCACACCCTCCTTGGGCAGCCTGTGACAGAGCTCCCTCACCTGAACAGTTTTTGTGTTCCATCTCCTTTCCATTACCCCTTGTCCTGTCAATTTGGCTGCAGGTTGTGTCTTTTATCTCAGTTGTTTCAGCTCCTCTTAGGTGATATAGCTGAACACAATGAAAGGAAAGGGTCCAATAAGTAGGTAGGATGAATTCTATTAATGGTCATAATCACTTGAATTGGTCCTATTAGTCAACAGGTTATGATTACTGTTCCCTCTTCTCCCAGTGCTGAGCAGCAATTGTCAGCTATTCATTCTTGAAAACTGGCTGGTAGAAGAGCACATACAACTAGTCTACTTTGCAAGGTGATATGACCAAAATTATAATTTCTCTCATTGACTAAGGAAGGACTAAACTAATTGTTATGTTTGAAACATGTTATGTTCTTTCTTAACTAACAACATGACTTCCAACTCAGAGGTGCACTCAGTGTACCTTATCCTAGGAGCTTCCCTTGTAAGCACTTTCCCAAAAGCACTGTCTTGATGGAAAAAGGGGAGATAACAGCTTATGTCAGAGGCATTTTAAACCAGTTTACTCATAAATGCATCATAAAACTCAGATAGATAGTACACATCCAATCAAACTTCATTATCCATCGGTATCACACCTGCAAGGAAGGGGAATGCAAATGGTGAGAATTTATCTATTATTATTTTACACCACTGACTCACTAATTGCGGCTTAATGGTATTTTCTCAACAAAACCACCAAACAGAGTTCAGTATCAGAATGGTAGACTCTGAATATCTGTGTTTTACCAATAGAATCTCACCATCAGGGAACTACACTCTCTTTGTAGTTGTCGAAAAAATAATGACAACTCAAGCCAAGAGTCAATTAAAGAGTTGTTCCATATTCTTCTTTTATGGGAAGAGAGCAAGTGTTTAATATTTTACATAAATGATAAAAAATCTAAAGCATTTACAGTAACTAAAAACACTTATCAAGAAACATGAATGGTCACAAGCAGTGCCTCTTTAGCACTTCTGTAGTAATAGGGCTCTGAAGGTTTCTGTTATATATATCCTATTTTCAGGTGTTCATAGCTCAATCCTGAAAAAAAAAAATTGATTTGCATTGGGCAGGCAGATTTTAAACCAAGACTGCATTTTTCTTTTATTAGGTTATGGGAAAAAAGTCAGTTTAATTGTCTCTAAGTTATGCAAGTATAAAAATGGAATGTATTTGTTTCAAACACTATTTTATGCTGCTACAACTCAAGACTGGTTTTTTTTTTTTTTTAAGGGGAAACTTTACAAGCTATTAGTCTGAATTGTGGATTAGTGAATTTGGGAAACTTGGAAAAAGAAACATAAAAACACTTTATTTCTTACCTCTTTATCATAATATTTCAATTCTAGGTACTCTCCATTCCTTCAGCCAAACTTTCTTCAAGATGCAGTGTCTTGCTCTGCTATCACTTATGTAAGACAGTTCTCAGTTTCATACATTTTACATGATTCAGGTGAACAGCTTGAATCTGTTATTCAGTTTACGTGAAATTTGTCATCTGCCTTTCTGCAAACCTTTCACATTCTTAAAAATCTTGTCAGGTATGTGAGTACTGAAGGGAATGGTTAAAATTATCAAGAAACAACTTTGCAGACTGCATAAAATACATTATATATTAAAGGTTAAGTTCACCTGAAATGGAAAGTGGTTGGTATGTGACCAGAAAACACTGACTCCATATTCAATATCTTTCCTAAAAACTGTTGAAGTGTTTTTTAGACATTGTTCTTCACGTCATTAATAACTTATGGAAGACAGAGATTGTGTCATGAAACCTTCCTAGATTATGCCAAGTACTTCTCATGTATTTTGCTATATTCTTGATCAACAGCATGCTTTCTAAAACAGCCAGAACAGTCAAATCCAAGTTGTACTGCTACTCCAAAATTTTCTGCAGGAAGAGTTGTACATAATACATTTCGCAAATTTGTTTTACAAGCTGATGAAAAACTCCTTTTACACTTGATAGCAACAATTTCAATCTTTCCTATTGGTTCCTATAACTTAATGTGGAAAAAATACCAAGTGCAGAAAACAATTACCAATATCACTATGAAAATTCTCAAGAAATTCTCAAGCTCTGTTCTGTTCCTCCAGTTCTGTTGCTCCTTTTATCTCTTTTGAAAAAATGCTCACACAACAAGGATGTGGAGATTTAAAAAAACATTTGTTTATGAACAAACATTTATATCTGAACATTAAAGAGCAAACCAGGAAAATCTAGCATAAGCATTAATGTTGATTTAACTGTTCACTGGCAATTAAAAAAACCTGTGTTATCAAATACTTGTTTCAGCAATTTTGCATGAACTGTGCTCGACCTACTCTTGTCAAATGCTCAACATGCCAATAGGGAAGGCAGCTAGACCCACTTAGACAACTGCGTGGTTCAGGCCACCTTAGGTAAGATGTTTGAAGGGCATTTATACTGATCTATGCAAACCTGTTAGAACTTGCAATAATATTCATTAAGAAGGAATGTTTCTGCAAAAATATGGAATTTTCCAAAGAATAATAGAGTGTATGTAGAGCAAGGGGGCTAAAAAATGCAGAGTTTTTCAGCCAGTCCTAATGGCATTCTAATGGAGATTTCCTTGATTCCCCGACAGCATATAGCTGAGTTAGCAAATCCCTAATTGCAGGCCCTGAAGGCAAACTGTACTTTTCAGCTCTCTGTACTAGATATATATGTGCATATATAATTCAGTGATTCCCCCAGGATTTAAAAAAAAGGTAAGAGTAAATGTCATCTGAATACCAAAGGCAATAAAGGAATAGCTAGTTTGGTCCAGTAGCATTCAGTTCTCCCCATGTTCCTAGCCCTCAATTTCACATTTTTAAGTGGAGTTGAACGTTAATTCTTACTGCATCCTGAAACGTCTTGTTGGAAAAATGTCGTGTTATTGCATAAGATTCTGAAGGCTACTGGGAAATTATTTTATTCTTCATCTCTAAAACTCTAGAGGCAAGAATATTTTCTCTGCCAGGAATACCATAGTCATCCACTTTTCTGTAGTTTTCCACTTAGCCCTAATTTTTTATGTTCTTCTATAAGTTTTGTTCTAGTTCTCTTTGAGTTTTCCTCTTCCATGTTCACTTTCTTTTCTATGTCCATCTTCCTTTCATTGTAATGTTGTGCACAATCCTTAACACTAAAATCTTCAAGGATCTCAGTAATACATCCCCCCTGTGTCTTTTGCAAAATAGCAACAATTTCTTTTTCAAGGTTTTTATGTGCCTGAAGTGATTTTGGTGAGAATTAAATAGTCCAAATGAGGAATATTGAAGAATCCAGGAAGTTTTGTCTCTGTGAATGGTGAAGGCTTGAAGATTTGTGTAGCTTGTCCCAAACATATATTTGTAAAAGCGTTTTACAGCAACATGCCATTGTATGTTAAGGATATGTCGCTTCCAATCCAGAAAAAAAATTAATTAATTATGTAGATTTTTTATTTTTACAGAGACTCTTTTGTTTCCCCTTGCCTGGGAGTCCAGGTGCCTTAGTTACAATGAGCCCACCAGGGCAGAGCTCATGACATGCTAATCCATAGTTCTTTGGACATAAACTTGTCAAAGTTTTAAAGCTTGTTATTTTGAGTGCTGGAAATTAACTTTTTTTTTTTTTTTTAGCAATTTAAAGAGTAATTTCAAAAAGTATGGCTCATCAAGCTATGAGCTTTGAAGTCATGTAGAAAAAAAATCTCTCTCTGACTAGGATAACTATAGTTAAAAAGCACAGGTGCATCCAGTGTAAACAAAAAAAATAACATTACTCTTTGGGTAGCAAAGAAAGACATGGTTTGCTAAAAAGTATAGAAAAGTATTAGTTGTCCAAAAGTATTCCTGAAATTGGGAAATTAGAACAGTTCTTATGAAGATAAACAGACTTGTCTGATAACTGTGGGACATATTCCTAATACTAATGGCTTTAAAGTGGAAAAGAGAGGCAATTCAGTGGTTAGAACTCATTAGTCCTGCCTTGCACAAAAACCTATAATGGGAACCAAGAACAACCTCTTCACCTTTTCATCTCTCTGAGTCTTCATTCCTCATGATATCTTCATTGTTGATATAATTCAGAGAGTATTTTACTTCTTCATGTACACATGTTTTTATTCATGTATAAAAATATAGTGGCACCACAGAAAGGATGAAGAGACCTGTATTTATAAGATCTCATCTACTCTACCTTTGGCTTTCTCAGTAAGTCTGCAAATACATAAGAATGACTTTTACTGGGTGGTAGAATTTCATACTTGTCTATTCAGTAGAAAATTTTGTGAAAAAACAATGTCTGGAGCCTAGTTAGCTGTCAGTTGGTTCACCTTTTCAATATCTTCCTTAAGAAGGTGTCTACCTTAAATAGTTAGCAATACCTCCAAACAGTTTCATGTGCAGCTGCTCACATCCGATCTACGTAACAGTGGGTAATGAGCAACTACACAAACACATAAAAAAATGAGCAAGTTTGCTGCTCTGAACTTCTCCAAAGCTATTTCAACAAGACTTCTCTATGGTTCATTTGGACTGGGATGCGTGTTGATGTTCACACCATCTCGATAGGTTTAGATAATTTTAAAGATTTTTCATGACAGAAGAAAAAGAAGGTATAAAAATTAAATGTGTCCTCAAAGGGACTATATTTGAGTAAACAACTAAAGCCATGACCTCTTGAGTTCTTTCTTAGGTCTTACAGCTATATAGGCTTTACGATACCATACTGAGCCATCAATTCTATTTTATTGTTTCACTTTATGAAACATGGTTTGTATGATGGGAGTAAAATAGCAATATAGGATCTGATCCAAGGACTATGCAAACTAGAATACAGGAGTGACCAAGAGCAGAAGCAGAGTAAAGTAAGGACTAGAAAAGCTGTCATTGGCTAGTTTGCCCACCCCACACGCCACATTCTCTGAATTTCGATCATCTTTTCTTGCACAAAGCCTCTTTATTAATTCTGACAGTTCAATATAATCTTCACATTTGTGTTACTATTTAGTTACTCTGTCTGTTTGATGTTTGAGTGCATGGGTATTCTATATGACATCACAGATATTTATCTCAAATCTCTGTCTGTGCTCCTGGACCACAGCTGGTTTTCTTTGAGTTTTTTATTTCTTTTCCTTGCTATATAATGTTCATGTCTGTGTAAAGTCATGCAGAAACTGCAACCAAGGGAATCTGCATCCCCTCAAAAATCATTAAATTTTATATACCTTCATAGCATTTCATTATGAGAAATATTTGTGGAGAAAACTGACTTTCAACATAACTTAAAATTACTTTTATAAGTCAAACTCAATGTTTTTCCTCAGAAGTGGTGATGTGTTTTTCCAAATGCTGATTTTCAGGTGCTAGGGGAATCCTCCTTTCTCATAGCATTTAGAGCATGTGTAAACAGTACATGTTCATTTTAGTACAGCTACATTCTCTACAAAGTCCGTATTACTGCTGCAAGGGTCAGGTTGAGCTGTTGGATGCTCAAAGTTGCTATTTCTCTCCAGATACCTAAGAAACTAGAGGTGGCATGTAGAAATAAACAAGATTAGTCATCCAACCTACTCCTCCAGACAGGGTATTAGTAAGTAGAGTTGTGTAAATAATTTTTTCACTTTGCTGGCTGAATTGAACATTTAAAACACAATTTTTCGAGACTTCACTTTGAAATGAAAAAGGAACAATATGGCTTGAATGTAATATCTTGTTCAATTTGCATTTTTCAGTAAAAAAAAAAGCTTCTCATAAAATATTGTTTTGAAACAAAATGTAAATATTTCACTAATTACTATTTTTTAGTTGAAACTATTAACTGACTTCAACAAAAATTTCTTAACTATTTGAGCTAGGAAAAATCTGCATTATTCAATGAGTAAAACCATTGATCAAATAGTCCCACTCTAAAATAAATCTGAAACTGTTGGTAATTGCTTTTTTTCTATCGGATGCACCATGGAAAAAATGAAGGTACTCAATATAGTGGAATATAAACTTCATCAGATTAATATGCTGTATTTTACTTTTAAAATTCACTGTTGTTGCTAGTCAGATGTATTTTGCCAGTATGAAATAGATATTATTATTATTGTAATATTAAGAACTTGTCATCTCTTTGGCCTTGTGTGCATAAAGTCAGCTCTTCACACCTGTAGGAACAAGTCTTTAGGAAATTTACTGTCTGAACTCCGCAAAATGTTAGATTTACATAAAATGACCATCCTTTCTTCAAGCAACTATTAGAACAAATTCCCTACAAACTTTATTCAATTGCACTTACAATATTGTATCCCTATTTTTTTCCCAAAAGAAATGTTTTCTATTAAATTTTATTTCAACTGGGAAGATGATGGGAGCAAATGGATGTGACAGCCCAGTAAAGCAGAGATATAGCATATAGGTATAAGAATGTATGCATCAGCTGATACACAATAGTACTCTTGAAAACTATTTTACTTACAGCTGAGTGTCAGAACCATTTTATATATCCTACCCTAGATTTCCTATTGATTTCTCAATGTCACTATTATTTTTGTTGTTGTTATTGTTATTATTGTTTTATAAGGCTCTAAAGGCAACAGATAATCATTCTAGGTCAGATTCTTTACAAATGGGGGTCTCTGTCTCAAGAGCTCAGAGTCTGAAGAATCTCAGAGTGATTTAGAATAGTATAAGGTATAATAGTATAAGGTTTACAAAACTAGACTGGATACAGATTTTTAAAATGTCAAAGTAGCTGCATTATTTTTCTAAGGGGTAATAAGTTTCCTTCATAAAGAAAGTTTATAGCTAAACTTTTTTTCCTAAATTTTAGAAACAGAAAAAAAAAAAATTACAAGCTCATTGACCAAAAGAAAATGTGAAGTTAGTGCATAACATTGAGTCCTTTCACTCTGGGAAAGATTTTCACTAAAATGCTTTGGGACTTTCTCCAGTTCAGAAACATTGTTTAAAACTAAAAGTGAAATCTAACCAACATTTTAATATAGACATGCATTTGGGAATTTCTGGTCTTTTTCAAGACATATTGCATTATTGCAGCTAGTCACAGTTTAGCCTTGAAATGTTTTGATTTTTGCAACTTCTGTGGAAATCTGTAAATAGTTTAAGTCCTTAGTATCTTCAGAATGCAGTCCTTTTATTGTATGTAACTATTTTTCTAGTGTAGAAAAACAACTTTAAACCTAATTACTGTGCAACAGCAGGCATTTTGAAAGCTCTTTCTATCCTGGTTAAGATAGTTTTGTAAAATGTCAAAGCAATGCATGTCTTTGTCCAAATTGGGAAAAATATTCCCACAGAAGATTTTTTTTCTGGAATGTCATTTGTTTTAAAAGTTTCAATATTTATATTACTGAAGAGTGAGGTTGTTCATGAAAGTCCATTACCACTTGAGCCAATATAGAGAAAAATTATGCCACAATCCCATGTGATGCCCAGACAGCTGCTCTGTAGATTTGGTGATCAGGGTCAACTCATTCCTCAGCTGCAGCATCACTTCACTGCCATCCCTGGCATTTGCACCAACACACTGCAGGTGATAGGTTCTAGTCTGGGGCAATGCCAATACAGTACTTCTTTTTCTGAAATTTGCAAGACTTTAAAAAAACATTCTTATTTCAAGTACAAAGAAAACAAAGGGGATATTTAAACACTATCTAGTATGGAAATTACATTTCTCTACATCTTAGTATAAGCTGATCACAAAAGTGGAGATAAGTTGACACAGCAGAAAGAGATTGTTTTGAGCCTTTACAGAACAGAACATACACATATTAGTAAACAGAGTATAGGTATGCATTTTATGCAAACTCAAAGAAGTAAAGGCAATATTAACATTGGAGAATAAATCTTGACAAATTCAGAAAAGGAATTCCAGCACATCATTCTGCTTATAGATGATCATGTGCTAAGAGTACAATCTATTTTTACAAACTTGCAAACTGGTCTTTTGTATGTAATTCTCAAAACTGTTTAAATATGGAAAAACTTAGTAAGTTTAAAGAATGCTTAAGGAGATCAGATTCAAGAAACATTGAGAAGCTTGTGTGTTGGAATTCTGGGTGATATGATTTCATTACTTTAGCTTTCATCATTAACAAGTGTTTATGTTATCAAATCACTAAGTCGTATAAAACAGTTTAAAATTTAGTTAATTTCAGTATGTTGATTTGAAAACTTAGGCATATTTTGCAAGACTATTTTTTCAAATAGACTTATTTAAAATCTATCTGTGTTGGTTTATGCAAGGCAAGATGTTGGATTCCTGTCTTTCATCCCTATTTTTAGAGACCTCTTAAGAAACAAATAAACAAAGAAACAATTAGATGTTTTCTCATTATAGTATTGTGCTACCATTATAATAGTTATGGTTGACAAGGCATTTCTGTTATTGTTTTCTCTTTTCAGCTGCCACTAACTTTCTAAAACAATTATTCTTTCAGCTGAAATTTCTCATGCTTGTTTTTAATCCCAGAGGTGGATTGTTTTGTAAGGTTTATAAAATTACTTTCAACTGTTTTTCTGAACTATCTAAGGATGAAAAATTGATACATTTCACCAGTTATTGTATTTGTTATTTATATCATAGGTTCTTCTGGACAGGGATTTGGGTTTATGTTTAGTATACTTTATTGCAATAAAATCTAGACTACAGTTATCATACTAATATAAATAAAAACTACCTTAATTATTCACAAGCTTTCTTTAATGATTCAGTAGGCTAAGCATATTTCTGTTTTAAACTTCAGGGGCTATGGATTTTGAAAAGTGTGTTTATTACAAACTTCTATGTTATATGCAATTAAGAATAATGTCCCTGATTTTCAGATGAAGAGCGCTCCATGAAACTCAATGTGGGAGGAGAGTAACTCTGCACTTAGAAACTTGATCTATTCATTCTCTCTAAGTTAAGACTTACTTATGCATTCAGCTACCTGCCATTCCAGGTGGGAATTGGGGATTCATAATGTGAATGAATCTCTTTGCAAGCACTGCTGTTGGAGCTTCAGCTATGAGATGGCCTAAAATATATGTTTGAACATTCCTGAATCTTGTCTTGTGCATGTCTATCAGTCTTTACTCAGAAGTCTCACACAGTCCCTTCCATTTGTTTCCAAATACTCTTTTGATACTCTTCATGCACCTAAACTTGTCCTCCTGAAGTACTTCCCTTTCTCCAGCCATAGCTTTACATGTACAGTATTTCTCAGTCCCTTTCTTTGCTCTCTATCCCCATGGCTTTTCCAACATGTGAAACTTTTTCTTTTCTATCATTATTCAGTTCCATGAAATACTACTTGACACTGTCCAAGATACTTTTTCCCCATCTTCATTTTGTTTGTCTCTTCCCTGCTGAATTTGTTTTACTAATAGCAGCTTCGTTAATGCTGTTTCTTATTCTTGCAGTTCTTGCAGTTTAACCCCTTTGCTACTCCTATCAGACTGTTACCTAGTTTTTATATTGCCTTGAAACATTTTCAGTTTAACATGAGTAGGGTTAGTAGAAACATAGTTATTCATCTACCAAAGTTATCTTCTTTTAATTCAAGGAAAGAACCATTTCTTTCCTAGATATCTACCATTAGTCTCCTAAATAACTGCTTGTTTTTTGCTCAAAAGGAAAGTAAAACACTTTATATAGAGATATGTAGATAGTGTCTCTCCAATGAGTACATCCATACATTGCATGTCTTCTTTACCTTTGCTTTGTTTTTATGCTCTCTTCCATACATATCCACAATCACATAGAGTGTATGTTTATGTATGCAACTTTTTAATCACCAGACAATTCCAAGCACTTTAAGAAGAAATGAGAATTTAAGAAAAAAAAACCAACTTACAACTTGTATGAAAATAAATAAGCCAAGAGGGCATAAGGCCTCTGTAGTGTTTTGACTGAGTGGAAATGTTCCAGTATGATCCCACCGTGGAAGATATATATGAAGAAAAAAATCTCTTAACAAATCACTTTTGGAGGAAAAGCTGAAATGTTGACACCATTCAATCAACCTTGAAAAAATACAAATACTAGTAAACGTTGAGTCCCTTATCCATAGATCTTTTGGATTTTGTCAAATGCATTTGACATATTTCAAGATAAGATCGGTACCTTCCTGCAAGTTTATCAACAACTGGAATTTTATGGATACAATTGTAGTAGGATAACTGTTTTTGTAGAGATACAGACACATGGATTACAGCTCAGACTGAGGCTGAAAATTTCCAGCTCCAGACACTATTGAAGATAATTCGGAGTATGGAAGTCATTAAGAACTTTATCACATGAAGTCATTATACTATAACCGACTTGAGTTCTTTGAATGCAATAGAATATTAAAAAGAGCTCATAATTAGGTGTGGATGTGCATGTAAGTTTCCCTGAGAGAGTGTTCTTCATAATACAAGATTTTTTGGGATCCAATTACTTTAATGTCTATTATGCTCACTTTCATGCAAAACACCTGCTAATAACACAGCAACATCAAGGTTGCTGTTATATTGAGGGTGAAGAATATGCATATATTTATGAGACGTAGACCCCATATCATGTGATAGTGTTCCACCAGGGCTATATTCATCTTTAATAGCATTGTGACTGCTTCAGAAGAACCAGCATAGGTTTTTTTAAGACACAGGTTTTTAAAGGCATTTACACAACTGTGTAGCTGCAAGCATCATTCAAAAACATTGTGAAATCTTTTTAAAAAATAATTAATTTCTGAATGCATTTAATGGAATATTGTGATGTTGTGAAGTTGTACTACTGGTTAATACTGCTTATGCCAATATTTCTTACTACAGAAGTATGGATCAGAAGTATGAAGTTTCTAAGCTTCTGAGAGCTTAGAAACGTAGGAAAAGTATAGTACGTCTAGCGTGGAATGACTATTCAGTGAAGATGATTACTTTTTATATTTTTCTATGGATTTTAGGAGTAGATTACACTAATTTACAAAAAATCATCTTTACTTTGGAATAATAAAGGCCAAATAAGGCATTACTATTGTCATATTTCATAGTAACTTCCCTTGTATCCTTACATATGCAGGCCCTTTATGACAACTTGGTTGTGGTAGCATGACTCTCTTTTTATACATAACTGTGAAACTATGATTTGGGAAGACGAATTTAAATTAAAACTATTGGAAGTATGTTTTAAAAGTATAGATAAATAGATGTTAAATAATATGCTTTAAAATTGCCACTTTTAAAATACAAGCAAAAGTTCACCATTGGTATTATAATAATTAAAGCTAACGTTTCTTCAAATAAGCAAATACAGGAAAAAAAACCCTAACTTTATTTTAAAGCACTCCGTGACTAACAAGTGTCAGAAGGCATCAATGTTTGTGTGTCAGGATTTCTGAAATAAATTTCCACCTGGAACATGCTTTTTATTCTTTGTTTCTGCTTTATGCACTTTTCTTTCAGTCCCCCTCACCTTAATTGCTGCTCTTCCTTCCAGTGCTTATTTGCTATGACCTGGATTTTAATAGCTGGAGAACTATGACTGCACTGTTTTCAGATTACCTGAAGCTGAGATCATGTCTAGTACCTAATAAATCCTTCCTCTCATTGCTAATATTGTGTGGCCACGTCATGGCTTAGAACATGTTAGTCAAAATATATAAAAAGTAAAAAACTGCAGATCTTTTCATCAAGGTTCACTACAAGGAAGGCCTTTGGCTATCTGTTGTTTTCTGAGTCTGTGGGATGTTTGGCTTTCTTGTTCTTGAAGAACACACCCATAACAGGGAGGGTGCATACAATAAGCAGCAGGAATGGAAACAATGATCTGAAGCAAAGCTGGGGTTTTGAATGCTGAAGAGTAAATGAACGTGGAGAAAGTAAAGCACAACATGATAAAATGAGACTTACATGAGCTAAACCATCACATATGTGGGATTTCCTATTATTTGGACTTTCTGAATGTAAAGACTTCCAAAGACATGTAAACAGCATTTAAGAGTTATATGCTATCGTTAAATACTTAATTAAAGTTTTATAGTGCAATTTAAAGTATGCATAATAGAATGAAGGTCAGATATTTGTCAGACAGATGTAAAGACCTACCAACATAAAATTTTTCCTAATCATTTCAGCTGTAGATTCCACACAGAATGTTGCATATAGATGCGTAGATATGTCTGTGCATTTTCAAATACTAACCAAAAAGTCCTCACTAGACATACTGAGGCAGGAATTACATATTTCCCTGCTTGCCAGTGACATGATATTACATTATGTTCCCATTGTGTTTTGGTAATTTGAATATATATTTTTCTATGTTCTGTGTATTTTTTGTGAATATGACATACACTGAACTTCTTATATATGCTTTGATGAGGTAGGAACCATTAATGGGTAGTTATCCTAATAGCACATTAAAAATATCAAAGCAGAAAGTCCTTTCTTGTGTGTATTCTCTCAAGTTATTCTACACTTTGACATGCTTGTACATATAAGGGAGTAAGTTGGGACTCCTTGTTTCTGTTTAATCCTGAGTAAACAAATTTCTGCATCACCAATCTATTTATATCATTCATGGTTAAACAATTGCATACATGTGTACCTATGTTACATTCTGCTTATACTGCAATTTTTAGGGAAATATTTTAGCACAAAACAGAAAAGATTAAGAATGCTTTTCCATTAAAATCTCAAAAGTTGGGATTTAGACATAATTATGTAATGTATGGTCAGTAACACATAAGCATAGAATTCTCTGATTCTGCAGCAAAACAAAGACAAATCAGAACTATCAGAATTTGTGATGGGTCTGTGAAGTCAGAAGAGCCATACAAGCACACATTAAGAAGAATAGCTACTTTTCATACATGAGTAAAGAGAGGAAAGTATTGCTGCACTCCAAAATCAACTAGTGTACTCCAAAATCATTAATTTTGATAAAAAATCTACACATTTCTGTAATTACAGACAAAATAATTTTTAGTCCTCATTAGTAGTAGTAAATAGTGTATACATTCTACATTTTAAAGACAATCTTCTTGCTGATAATGGAATATATGTGTCTTGAAACATACCATGCAGTCATTTATCAAAACCGTTTGAGGTAGGTAAAGGAATTACAACTGTGCAGTGGAAAATCTATCATCCTCAGTAATCTGAGACTATGTTTTCTAGCTACAAATGTAGTAGAGAGATTACTCCTGTGTTGCCTGAACCGAACAAGCTAGAACTATTTCCTGAAACATACAGCAGAAGAGAGTGATCCAGTCAGTCTCCTCCCAGTAACCCTGTCCAAAACTCTTGGTTGTACAGTCAAAACTTGGCAAGAGGTGTACAGGACCACATACAATGGAAAACCACCCAAGAGCATCATGGCATTTATTGTACTTGAGAGAATACACAACCTCTATCTGAACCCCATTGAGGGAGAATAAATACTCTTTGCAATAATAGGAACCAAGTTTCCCAAACATCATGGTATATATAGATGCAACCAAAGCCAAAAAAACATTCCATGAAAAAATGCATTTAATATTTCAGTTCAAGCCTCTTTTCCCATTTCTAGTCTGATTTTACAACAAGAAGAGTAAATTACAATATCTGCAGGAAGGAACAAGGTAATTTATTAAATGGACATGTATCCATTGTGTTCATATGGGAATATCTTGTCCAGTGAAGGAAATCAAACACCACAAAGAATTTGGTGCAAAGGTAGTCGTTATATCTCTGCCTACTGAACTGTGTGGAGGCTTAAAAAATATATATAATGGCCATGACGTTTTAAAGGTGCCTGAAGCTTTTCATGTGACATAAGGATTATAGATGTATATAGGTCAAAGTTTTCTTTACCAACACCAAAACAGTGTTGAGTGTAAGATAACTATTAGTCTATTACTTTGATAGCATATGGTTGAATTCTGCTGTCAGACAGAGAGAGAACAGCTGTGGCCTTCAAGCTCCAAGTTCTGTTCTGCCCACAACAATCCTGTGAGCATGGCTTGTAGGATGGGATCCTACATTTACCTCATGGCTTAGGCAAGAAAAGAGGCTTATTCATCGTTATCTGCCTCTGATGTGAAAGAAATAATATGGGATTCTGTGGTCAATATTTCCAAAGTTACTCTCTTAATTCAAAGGATTATAGAGTACTACTTCTATTCAGTGAATGCTATCATGACTTTGTATGATGCAGTGTTACTATTTATCTATTGAGTACATTTACTTGATATAGGTAGGTCTTTCATCTAAATGGCATTATTCTGCTCCCTTTATAATTTTAAACTTTTTTTATAAATTGGAAACAGAACCAGTTGTTCCAATGATTACATACTATTCATGTAACTGTGTTACTGAAGGCTTTCAAAACAGTGTTTTCAGATGATCCACCTTCTATCCTAGCTGTTCCATGTCTTGAGAAAGCAGTCTGAGAAATTATAAAGCTCCCAAAGATTGCAACATTTTGTACAATTTCATTGCAAAATTGAGGTTCAAGACAAATTAAAGCACAGCTATTGTAAATTTCTAAATGATGAGTTTTATAATGGAAAGAGGAATTGACCTTCAATTCTGACAAGTCTGTAGTGCTAAGAAACATGTAATATTCATTCTTTATCTGTACTGACTCACAAGACAGCATGTATATAATTTGCCAATACCATGTGTTTACTTGAGCTGATATTGTCCTACAGCTTTAAGAGGTGTCTCCTCAGTACCTAATCTTCTGTGAATTAAATTTAAAAAAAATTAGTTTAACATCGTCTTATATAGTTACATAAAATTTACCGAAATAACTCCTTTACTTAAGGAAAAAATAGCAATAATAGTCACATAAAGATACTATGAATATTGATTTTAAGGATCACATCTTAGCATTGATAAAGACTTTCCAGTGATCAATCAGAGCTGCATGACGATAGCAGTTTCAGGTTATAAGTTCTCTAGTCCAAGTGGTTGGTTTTGACTTATCCTATATGCAATACTTTTGCATAAAGTGCAGTCTTTTTCTTTGGTCTATATTCTGTAACAGCTCCTGGGATATTAATGCTTTCCTTGTAACTATATTTGGAAGTTTATGTATAGCATCAGTGTGTAAGTCTTCCTATACATGCTGGATTTTTGCTATACTAGATATCTCTACATCTTGCTCTTGTTTCTTTGATTGTGTTTTATTTTTGTGTTAGCATCAACAAATGTCTTTTATTCTAGATTCTCTTTAAGGTTTTAAACAAGTAAGTTCCTGAAATAAAAATAGAAATATTATGAGTGAACATTAAAAACCTCTGTGATTTACAACCCTAAATATAAAAAGGTGTAAGAAATTTTTGTGTAATGTCAAAAAGACAGGATTAACCTTAAAGCAATAATCACAAACTACAGTTTATTTCATCCCAGGATGAAAAATGTGTAACTGGCTAAAAAGTTTTGTTGCCCCATTGAAAAAATTGCACTATTCTGAATGAACAAAAATAAAAATACAATTGAAAATGTTAATGGCAATTTGATTACTAATGAGACCGATGCTCCTATCATCTGATAGGTGTGGAACCATTCAGGTGGTCTTCAGCTTAGCTTCTGTGTTACAGCTCCAAGTTATTTAAAAACTCATTATCATAACAGAATGAGGTCTTTTGATGACAAAGAATCTAGACTGAATGATTACAGATTTGTATTATGTTAGCTAGTGATTAATGAAAAGTCAGTGTCTCAGCTTATAACTAAGACAAGTCCTTAATTAAACAACAGGTTAGCTAACAAACATCAGAGGAAAGAGTCTGTGTAAGACCTTAAAGCCATGCTTTCACTAAGGCTGATTAACACATATCCAGCTGATTGGCAAAATGTTTGTCAGAAGACTTCAGGAGGATTTCATTTCAGTCAAATACTTAAAGGGACAAATATCCTTACAAGGATGCTTGCAGAGAGATTTAAATGTCTCCAAGCAGACCACAGTGATCACTCACCGCTATCAGCCTTTGGAGCTGGAGCAGAGTGTCCCCGGGTAGCCAGTGGAACAGCAGAACAGGTGCTGAGGAACCATTTTTTCTCGGGCCAGGCTACACTTGGTGAGTGGCACTGAACTCTCCACTGATCCAGCGTCCCTTGCAAGGGAGGCGTGGCCAGCTGAGGGCAAAGCCGCAGCCACAGTGAGGGATTTCAATGCCTCAGGAGCATTGATCATTGATTGCTGCACTGAGCAAGGTCAAGCTCAGGGATGTTGCTGGTGACCCCTCCGGAAGGGAGGAGTCACTTTGAGCAGTTGGCAGTGCAGGCAGCTATGGTTGCAATTTGGGGAAAACATGTTTTACGGAGAAATGTGGTGATCCAGGCAGAGGTGTCTTATAAACACGTAGGTGTCCAGGTCTCTGGCTGCAGGGAGTGCTGGGGTCTGTCACTCTTAGCAGATAGTGTAAAAGACAACATCTGTGTTCAATGTTACCAGGTGACTGACCTGCTTACTCTGGTGGTCGAACTGACGGAGGAGCTGGAAAGTCTCAGGACCATCAGGGAATGCGAGGGAGAGAGAGGTTGGTGGATTGAGAATCTACAGTCTCTGAGGTGTGAGCAACAAGATGAGCCTTCACAAGGAGTATAGGATCTCCTACCATCCTCTAGCGGGGTTAACAGAGAGGATTGAAGAGATGGAGGGTAATAGATACAGGTCCCTTCTTGGGGAGGCAGGCAAATCCCTTTCCAGCCTCCCATGCCTCCCTAGTTGCCCTTGTGTAACAGATCTGAGGACCAGAAAATGGAATCTGAAGATGTAAGGCCACTTGAGGAATTGTCCAGGGTAAGTCAGTCACCATCATGCCTTAGGATTGCCTCAATTAAATAGAACAGGAGGGTTATAATAGTAGGTGACTCCCTTCTGAAGGGAATTGAAGGCCCCATATATCAACAGGACCCATCCCACAGAGAGATCTGTTGCCTCCCTGAGGCCCCAAGTTAGAGATGTTGCCAGGAACCTTCCTGATTTGGTGCGGCCAACTTACTACTATCCGCTGCTGGTAATGCAGGTTGGCACTGATGAGGTTATGGAAAGGCATTTGAAAGCTATTTAAAAAGGACTTCAGGGCAATGAGAAGAATGCTAGGCGGCTCAGGAGCAAAAGTATTTTTCTCTATCCCTCTCATGGCAGGTAGGAATACTGAACAAATAAGGAAAATCTGCCCGATTANTCACCATCATGCCTTAGGATTGCCTCAATTAAATAGAACAGGAGGGTTATAATAGTAGGTGACTCCCTTCTGAAGGGAATTGAAGGCCCCATATATCAACAGGACCCATCCCACAGAGAGATCTGTTGCCTCCCTGAGGCCCCAAGTTAGAGATGTTGCCAGGAACCTTCCTGATTTGGTGCGGCCAACTTACTACTATCCGCTGCTGGTAATGCAGGTTGGCACTGATGAGGTTATGGAAAGGCATTTGAAAGCTATTTAAAAAGGACTTCAGGGCAATGAGAAGAATGCTAGGCGGCTCAGGAGCAAAAGTATTTTTCTCTATCCCTCTCATGGCAGGTAGGAATACTGAACAAATAAGGAAAATCTGCCCGATTAACAGATGGCTCAGAGACTGGTGCTACCAACATGACTTTGGGGTACTTTGAATATAGTGAAATTTTCATGATGACAAGTTTAGTGTCACGTGGAGTTCATCCATCTCAAAGAGGGAGAATGATCCTTGCAGGTCAGTTAGTAGGGCTCATAGGAAGCTCTTTAATATTGAAGGTAGAAGGGGATAAATACAAGACCCACTAGTGTTGAGCCTGAGGGTGGTAAGCCAGTTCCAGGGGTGAATCCTACACAATCAGCTTCTATCTTGAAATGCCTGTATGCCAATGCACGCAGCATGGGGAATAAACAGGAGGAGATGGAAGTCTGTGTATGGACAAGGGGATATGATGTGGTGGCAATTGCAGAGACACAGTGAGGGTGAGGGAGCACTGGAAGGGGCTGCCCAGATGGGTTTTTGAGTGTCCTTCTATGGATGACATTCAAAACCCACCTGGATGAGTTCCTGTGTGACCTACTGTAGGACATCCTGATCTAGCAGGAGGGTTGGACTAGGTTATCTTTCGAGGTCCTTTCCAACATTTGAGGTTCTGTGATTACGTGTTTGTTGCCATTTGACTGTAGGAGCTCTTTTGATATTATTCAGATATTTTCTTAATATATAATTTGCTTAACATAAATGAAATAGTATATATGTATATCTGTAAACTCCTAGCATTTTAGAATTTTTTTTTTCTATTTGCTGATTTTTCCTTTTTCTTTTGCTATGTCCAGCTTTGCCTATACTGGGTTATAAAAATCAGATTTCCCTTATTTTTCAGCAATAACAAAGTCATTAGCAAGGCTTATAACATGAACTTGTTTTCTGTTGCTGTCATTATTGGTGATGAGGTATGAAACATTTCCAATGAACCTAAAATGCCAAGAGCAGCAAACAGCTCAGTTGGATTTTTTAATTTTTTTTTTTTAAACTAGGCTACTGTGAATTCTTTCTCAACTGCTGATCTCCCCATGGGCAAATACAACACCTACTAGTTGTGCAAAATCCTGCTTTTTTTTCTCACAGAGAGTCACACTAGAAGTTATTGCTTGTGCATTTAATCTGATCTATTCCTGTCAAAGCCCATAATTTGCAAACAGATTCTTACTAGCATATGCTTGATGTCTCTTCCCCAAAATAGACATCTGACCCTCCATTGTGAATATTAGATTTTATCCTCAGATTGGTTGTTCTCACATAGTCATTTTTTTCTTCTGCCATTGGACACCTCCAGGTTTTCTCTTTTCAACCGATGAAAGATATAATGCAGACTGGAAATCATTAAAAGATAATGCCCAACCTTTGGATAAGAAGCTTGTTTTCCAGTCTTAGAAACATGCAACACTAGATTGAGTAGTCATCATAACTATGGTTGGGGATGCTTTTCAATTGCTTCTAATTACTGTCCTTCTAAGAGCTTCCTCCTACTCAAAAGTAGAAGGCAAACGACATATCATTTCTGTTTATTGAGCAAAAAATACAAACTAAGATCTTTACATCTGAATTTTATTGTATATATTATATGCCTGTTTAGTTTTAAACTTGTGCTTAAGTTAAATGATTTTTTTTTTGTTGAGCATTTGCATCACGCAGACATGGTAGAGGCTCCTGGTTGCATGTTATAGCTACAGAATTTTAAATTAGTTATCTTGGGAACGGCCAGCTAGGGGTTCAGCTAGGTACATCAGCTGAGCATAGCACAGGCTAAAGGAGTGAGGGTATTTTCGGCTCTTGAAAGACTGGGGAGAAGAAACTGTGGCATAGTCCGAGTTCTGGTCTGATAGTGATAGATAGACCAGTGGGCACTCATCTGGTTTAAAACCATCTCTCACATGCCTACATGAATTCTGCCTAGAGATAACACAGTAGTTGAGATGTACCCTTGCTTTATTACCAGCCAGGTTGAGTAGATGTTTTGGAGCATGAGCTTGAGGTGCTGTACTCAACGCAGTGCAGAAAACAGGTGTGGTTGTCTTCCCCAGTCACATGGAAATGTTATTGAGAACATCATCCAAGCAGAAAACTAGACTGGTAGATTATTTAAAAAAACATATTTTGTGTATAGATTAAAAACTTTCAATATTGAGCCGTTGTTTAGATACCTATGACTGTGTCTATGGATCCAAGACATCATCTAGCAGGCTCATATAAGAACACATTTTCTTTAATCTGCTTGTATAGTTTAAATTTGCAACCTATTTTTCCTTTTAATTTAGAGGGGAATGTACTTGCAATACTCCCAGAGAGTAAAAATCGCTGTAAAATTTGCAAACCTAAAGTAAATTTCAAGCATATGTTTTCTGAACTCATTACACTGGTCTCTGGTAACTGAGCTCTTAGCATATTTCTTTTTCAAATCAGACAAGTGGGACTCCATTTATAAATATTTTGTTTGAGAGTGTAAATCTTGAAGATAAAAAAAAACTAACACCAAACACTAAAGGAAGTGTACAGACCAATATTGTCCCAGATGAACTATAAAGAACGCTCTTCCAAATGCTTGCATCTGGAAAAATGCATGTTTCTGCAAATCTCCCTTTCCTTCTTCCCTGTTCTTTCCTGTCCTCTCTTCTCTGCTACCTTATTTAAAAACTACAAGCCAGACACACAGTTTATGTAATGAGTTTCATATGTAAAAAGTTAGACTTCACCCTTTATGATATATAATCAATAAAAAAGTACTTGAAAAATATTGTTGGTGAAAAAATAAATACGCTACCTGCTTTTTGTTTACTAATGACACTTTATACCCTTTTCATTTTCACTCAATATCCACTTTATTATCTACGACACAAGGAGATTTTTTTTTTAACTCTTAGGAAAAAAACATTGGGAGGAAGCTCATTTCGAAGTAATTGGTTAAAATCTAGTAATGAAAACAGGGAAATGGTTTTGATTTTCATTATGTTTAAGGTCATTCCCAGGTCACATTTAACACAGATTCAACGTTCATATAAATTTAATAAAATCTGTAAAGGAAATTCAAGTAATAGCTGTGAAAAGAATGTGATCAATAGGAGCCAAAATAAATGTCACTTTGAAATTTGCCAACTGCTGATGGATAGTTAAATGATTAAAACTATAATGTCTCTACCAACTTTTAAGAGCAAAAAGCCCTGGGAAATCAGTCACTTAAGTGACAGAAACTTTGAATGCTAGTTAAGCTGTAATAGTTATTCTGTTCATTTTATATCAGTTTTCTTCTTGAGGTTTAAATCATACTGTGAGTTATTTCATCACACTCCTGGTCTTTTGATAACAGAATAGTGATAAAGTTATGTTAAATAGCTCTTTTACCACAGTAACCGATTCTCCAAAAATCCATCAAATATACTCTTTAACCCATGGAGTCAAATGAGGTATTCATCTTCTTATAACACTATTCAAATTCAAACTTCTCAAAAAAAAAAATCCCTTAAGAATATTTTCTACAGTTTCAGGTGTCTCTATGTTATGATATGCTGCTACTCAGGATCAACAAGCAGGAATTCTGCCATAGCGGAATTCCCAGCCTGGATCACAGTAAGGAGCAGAGCATCACAAGTAACAACTTTTTGCCACCATCACAGGCACAATCATACCAGTACAAAGCTATGAGAAGATAAATAATTACATTGGTATAATCTTTCACACAGTATAACTTCATTTACATCTTGGGTTTTATTAGTATAAATTTACCCTTTAAAAATGTTATCTCAGCATATTTATAATAGTAAGATGAGGTTTCCTCTTCAGTTATAAAGCTCTTCATCTATGGTTTAAATACAGCAAAATATTCTAAGTCATGCAAAGCCTAGAAAAGTTAAAAAAATTTTCAGTGGGTTTGACTGAGGAATTAAAACTCTAGTACTGTGGTTCTTATATAAATCCTCTGTAGATATTTTGCTTGAAAAAATGTTTAATTTGTTGTAGGTGAATAGAAAAGCAGATGCAAAAAGTGATGGCAAATAATTGGAGATGCCTGTGTTGCAACAAATTTAGCATGCATAGTAGTAAAAACTATTTGAATTTAGTTAGCTTGCGTTTCATTTTTTATTACTTTTGTATTTATCTGTCATTATAAGGTGCTAGATACTATTTGGAAGTTTGCTTCTTGTGATTGACAGTTGTCAAGATATGAAAAGGCATTCAGCTCCAGACAAACCATCTTAAATTCCAATAATGTAAATGTACATGTGTTTAAACTATAGTGACCCCAGCATGTTTTACTCAAAGAATCAATAATGTTACCAGAAGTACCCTCAGGGCCCCAACATGTGTTTATAATATGCATAGTTCTAGTTAAAATCAGCATATGAATTATTGGAATATGCTACATTATATCCTTAGATAATGTAAGTAAGAATAACTCCACTAAAGTCTACCTAGGAAAGCTGATTTACAGCAACAGAAGACCCAGCTTGCTGTAGGTATCCTGTTGCTTTCTGCTTGTTAACCCATTGGTGTATCCATAAAAAGGAAAATCAGAAAATTTATGGAGCAATTGACAGATATTTTCTCTGGAAGAATCAGAGAGATTAGTAAGGCTATGCCAGTGGTAGCAGATAATGCAGTCCAGCAGGAGTGGTATGGAGATCAAAACTGCTAAACGTGTCTCATGAAACTGTTTTGGACTAGAATTAGTCTGATCCTGTGAACTGACTATGTGGATCATGTTTGTCACAGTCTTGGAGTGTCTCTTCCAGTTAAATTTTCCCTGAAAGACATCCATTTTGCACGTTGTGAGACCACTCTACAAAGTGAACCAAAGGACTGTGTCTGAAACTGAGGGAAATGTGTGCCTCCTAAGCTCTCTCATAAGTAAAACTAAAATGGTGGTGTGGACTCTCTCTAAACTCCTGGTCATCGCTTTTTTCATTCTCCTTTATCTTTTCCTTCTATTTGTTCTATTTGTTTCATTATTATGATTTAATAAACCACAACTGTACTATGTTTAGAAGGACAGCTGACTCCATCAAGGATGTGACACTTTCCTCTTAGAATTGCAACATTCACCATGAAATAAGTGGAAGCTGATGTGACTCTGAAAGGAACCTATTGCTACACACGGGGACTACTGAGTACAGGAGCTCATATTAGTATGTTTTGGCTTGATAAAAACTGTTCTTGTTATATTATAGAGATATTAGCTGTTTTTGTTGTACCTTTTAAAAATGTGTTAACTGTAATCTGCCTCAGATACGATGAATTTATGGATGAATGGACTGGAAAGTATGAAATCATTCGATGAAAGTGCACCCAACTTGACTGAAAAACCATTTAATAATTGGACATAATATATAGTCATGTCTTTCTAGGCCTCTCTAATTTGAGTTTTGAGTCTTTGTAAAACATGTCTAATGCTTAGCTAAAATAGCTTTCTTCTTCTGCAAAACAGATGCTGCACACGTGTTCTTCAAGAGTTACTATCACCTTTTAGAGGAGGATCTTAGCAGTAGAATATGTTGTTATGATCAAAACATACCGACAACAATGGCTGGGGACTTTATGCATGGATTTGGAGTACCTTTGAAGACACTAGTATGGAGAAGAATGTTGAAACGTGTTCTTTTCGGAAAATCATCTGGTCATTTACTGAACTGCTTCAGTGAGTTTGAGAGTTTGTAATAGTCTTGACACTGCTGTGGCAAATAGCACTAGCACTACTAACAGCATATATTATTTGCAATATCTTAATTATTGTGATTACAGATAGCTCAGGCTTTCCAAGATGACCTGCCCTACCTTGGCTGTGTCTATGGTTTGAAGTGGTCATAATTTATTCCCTGTCCAAGTCTTACCTCAGCATCTTATCTAAATGTTTGCACTGTTGACAGCATGGAGACAGCCTTGTCTTTGGACTCATGAGACTTATCACCATGTCTGTGTCATAAGGTGGAAGTTACCTTCAAATTTTCAAAAGCAAAGACAAATTCTCCATAACCTGTATCTCTGATTGTTGAAGAGAAATGTCATTTTACATTTTCAACCCATTATTATTAAATAGTGTTTCATTACCAGTTTTCCTTTGTAAAACTCAATATTTTGTCAGCTACTCATTCAATATTCTTTGGAGATTGACAATGTAATACTACTTGTAGCTTCTGTTGTGCTGTACTCTTTTGAGGTTATGGAATTCTGAAACTTCTTACAAGTCTCAAAAGCATGCAATATATGAGCTAAGTGACTGCACGGTAGTTAATTGTAAGGGAAAATACCCTCTGTTTTTATCTGTCCATGGGAAGTGCACTCAAATTTATCAGGAGAAACATCAAAGCAGAGGTGGACTGAATTAGTTTTTACATATCAATAGATATCAGCTAACAGCATTTTTCTCTAACCTATTTTCCTATTGAAATCAATGTCAATGGGATCAGGATTTGGCTGAATTTCCCTCTTTAATCTATTCCTTGCAAATCATACAAATGACAAAGGAATTTGCATGTCCAAGCACAGTAGCCCACGTTATAGTAGAAGACTGAATGATTGTTGGGTATTAAATGCATTATCCGTGCAAGATCATGCTCAACTCAAAGTGAAAGTATAACTGAGAGCATTCTGAATAGGACTTTTAAATAACTAGCTCACAATGTGACTTCATCTTCCAAGTTCAATTACATGGTGGTTTGAGGTGTCATAGATAAATATTAAATGCAGTTACATTAAAAGATTTACCTCTTTACATTGACACAAATATGCATTTTATAAAGGTAATACTTTTCTGTCCACTTTGGTCTTCTGATCGTTACACTGGAGAGTTCTGGGAATTTCCTATGAAGCAGTATGCCTTATAGGCCCTGACATTGCAAAACATTTAAATGTTTTGCTGAGCTGAAGCTTTCAAAGGAAATCTGAGAATGTTGGGATTGAGGTCAGAGAGTGGTGAAAATAAGAAAGACTTTTCATTTCGTAACCTAGATACAAGAACTAGGGTACAAGAACTTACACCCATGTATAGGTGATTGAAGTTCATAAAAGGTATGATCCAAAGACCCATGAAAGAAGTGGACAAATGTCTAAGTATGTTTAAGTAACTTCTTGGAGCTGTTATTGCAGTCAGCATATTTTGCAATACAAACATTTGTAAATAATAAATGGCTTAGGTGCTATCAGGTTTAGATTTTTCACCAATCAAATTGTCCGCAGTGTAATCTGTCGAAGGCTTGGGTAGAGCTATATTACTAGTAGTGTTACATATTGAGGGCTCTTCAATAGTCTTTTTTTTATCACATTTTAAAAATCTTTCCCTAATTTAACAAAGATACTACCAGTGCTCTTTTATTCTTTTCAATTATGTTCAGCACATAAACTGTTTTTTCCCTCCCCCCTTTTTTTTTTTCAAGGAGGTTAATCTTCAGGGATGAAACAGATTACCAGCTTTTGAACTAATTTAAGTAGAAACTCCAGAAACAAAGCCAGGACAAATAATTATTGGCAGTTCACAGAATGTATTCTGTGCCCACAGCTCTGCAGGATACCACTAAAGTCAGTTCACTTGTCTTAGTGGGAAACACCCGTGTTCTGGAACACAAGAGAAAAAATCAAACTAATCATGCTGGAGGTATTAAAAATAAATTCTGAAAATAAAATCTTCCCTCATGTCCCTCCTCTCTTCCTTCTTTCATCTGCACTTTCCAATCCCCAGACTATCACTGTCACTCATTTCTTTTAAAACAGGTATGAAAGCCTGCCTTCAAAATTATATTCACAGACACTGAAAGATATCAAGTAATTTGGATTGCAGTATTAAATCAGAAGAAATCTTGCTACAAACAAAAACGCGCTTAATAAAGACTCAGTTGGAGATATTATTTTTAACCAGCTATTAAAGTTGATGAAAATCATCTGAAAGTGTTTACCATGGCTAATGATTTAAAACATTAAAAACATGTTAATGTCTGAAATTCTAAGAATTTTTCCTTTGCTATTGTTTTTTTTAAAAATATGTTGGGGATAATACATTTCTCTATTTTAATAGATTAATGAAATTCTAATAGGGCAAGAAATATGTCCTGGATGTTCACACACAACACAAATTTATGCAACTGTCCTAATTTCATTTGGAAAATCCAACTATATATCAAACATGTGTAAGTGTAAAGTCTCATCACTGGATTGAAAATTCATTCACATTTTGAAGCTATCTGCAGCTTTGTAGCACTAGCACTACAGATCACAGACAGTTGCAGTGGGAATTAGAAATGCTAGCAAAAATTCTGAAACGATTTTTAATCAAGGTAGTCCCTGGTGAAAAAGGAACATGCTGGTCTTTTCCCAGTATTTATTAAAGTGGACCTGAATAATTTTGGTCTTTTCCTTCCCTCTGTTACTTTTCATTTTATCTTTTCAACCAAAATATCAGGAAGAAGAAATCAGAGAGAATAAAATATGGTTTTAAACATTCACAGTGACATGGAAGAAACCATGAAATGGCAAGATGTTGAGAGAAGGCAATTCCTGAACCCCAAATTTTTAGAGATCTAACACCACACCAGACTGTGAGAACTGCCACCTACATTTGCAATGTTGTACAAGTTTAGAAAAGTCACTGCACGTAAAAATACATCTTTTTTCCCTTAGAGGCTGGTGGTGGTTGTGTTAGCTTCAGAGTCAAGGTACTGTGGTAACGTGAATACTTTGAATATGCATTCACAGTACAGAAAAAAATATGCAAAGTGTTTTTTATCTGACTTCTCATGCATCCAAGAAACAGATTTATTTCACTTTTTAAAATACCAAAACGAAATGGCTCTGATTTCAGAAATGCTTTTAATCAATCTTTCCATATCCAAGGTAACCGTGTCATCATATGCTGATGATAGCTTACAAAGGAAAAAAGCAAACCACATTTCTGGAATACAGCCAACACAACAGTGGCATGAACAGGAAAACTAATTCCAAAATACATAAGGATAACTAGTTTCCAGAGAATGTAGTGTCCTGAAGGTATACTGTGCAGCCCACATGTCTTGTAGTCAAAGGATTTTCCTTTTCTGTATTGTTCACTGTACCTGGTTGTTGAAAGGGTTTTCCTTTGATTATAGAGACACAAACAAAGGATGTACTGTTCCATGTTGCTCTTTGATATAGCTTTGAGCTTTGTTTGGAAGCAGGCTGTAGAGTATCTTGCTGAATAGTTCATTGTCTGATTCTTGATTCTGGTTCAGAGAGCTGCTGCCAAGATGTTCTAGATTACCCAACATTGCTACATTCTCAGCCTCCAGGTAGCTTGTATATAGTACCCTGCAACTTTTTTGGCTTGTCTTTTGCTACCTCTCACACCAGCCAGCAAGTCAGCTGAGCTGGGAATATATATGGATCTTGGCAGAGAGTAATAGGACAACTTCAGAAAGTGAGCAATGCATCCTATAGAAATTTTTCCATCTCTGTAATAATATTTTGATTCTTGCTGTGGTGCAATTTGTGCTGTTTCAGGTAAAAACTGATATTGCTTTGCAGGCTTCTGTGGAGAGCTATGGCAGCTTGACTTGGGACTCCTAACTTTGTACTTCAACAATCCTTATTAGATTTATCCCAGCTCCCCACTTGGGGACCCATTGTCTGAGAGCAAAATCAAATGTGCTGATTTGCTCCAAAGCCACAGGACACTAATATCTGGTCTCTGGGAAGTGATTAGGGAATCAAATAAATGCTTTCACCATCCTTCTGAAAGAGTGTTTTCTCTTGGACATTAAAAAAAAAGCTTTGGTCTTTGCCTCCTGAAAAAAAATTGTTTATGTTTAAAAATCCCTCTCCCCTCCCCCAGCTCCACATCATGATGCACACAAATCATTAGAGATTTCTGCTTGTAGTGTTTTTGAGACAACTCTCTCACAAATGTAGCTGACAAACTCCTCAAGTGTACCTTTAGTTTAGTGAAGGAATAATGGTTCTATTATGTGCAGATATTCAGGAGGCTGGATCCAAGGGACAAGCACATTCTTTGTGCCCTGTCAGGACTTCCAAATATCAACTAAAGACTCTGGGGAAAATTACGGAAAAGAGCGGTAGGTTAGAAGCCTGATCTCTCGATTAAGTCAGTCTCTGTTTACTACAAATATAGAGGATTATGACACAAAGTCACATAAATCCTTTTCAGAATGATATAGTAAGATTGTTGTGTGTAGATGATGTAGCCAAGTGAGGACAATGCTAGAAATATTTTGTTAGGCACCTGCAAAAAACAGAGTAGGATAATGATCCTGATGAGGTATGTGGCTCTACCTAGATCAACTGGGGACAAACTTAAGGTCTGTATTGTCAATGTTTCTGGGCATTTAGGTATGAAATTCAATTTCCAGGTTTATCTCTAATGTGATCTCATAGTCAGGAAAACTTGTTACAGATGGGGAGACAGTGCAAAATTTGTTCACTTGAGAACTAGAGTGAGCTTTTGTCCGGTCATTTCTGTGTTACCTTCACTTTATTTTCTATAATCTTTCTCTTTTCTTCCAGAAAGTACAACAGTGCAGTGTCAAAGCCAGTACAATTCCGAGAATGTTGGAATGTTGCAGTAGGTGTTCCAGAAACCACATATTAATGCTAGTGTAGGACAAGCTGTTGCCATTAAGTAAGACTCTTCATCTCCTATTGATGCTTATGGTTTGCTTTTGTAAGTGGCCAGCACTTTGTAAAAGTACTCTCAGATCTATAACACCTATTATACCAGATCACCTTACTAAGCAAATCTATTTTTTTTTTAAGAAGGAGGGGATGGGGGAAGAGGACAAAAGGAGTAATGTTATCAGCAAGAGGAGTCTGGACACAATCTGTGAGATTCTTCTACTTCTGAGCAATTAGAACTGGAAGAGCTAGGAGAGGCTTAGTTGTGACACAAATTGGAATTATCATACTAAATTCAGCAGAATTGCACAAACAAAAAGGTAGCATGAAGGAAAGGATGATTACATAAATATTACCTGAATTAAAGACTTTTAATAATGTTCTTTATGAAAACTCAGGAGAAAATACTGAAGAATATCTAATCCACATAAAAGACTAAGCATAATACTTGTAATTAAATATGAATATATAGTACATGATAGCATAACAAAATACATTCTAAGATTACTGCATTTTTCCTACTCCAAATGTAGGAAACCATGCGAAAAAAGTAGAAACCATGGTCCACCTTTAAATCAATTCTACAGAGAGATGATCTCAACCCTGATTCTCCTGCCCCATATGGTGTATGTTCACAACTTCAACAGAAGGCGATACAGAGCTGTAATTTGTGTAAACAAACAGTCATGTTTAGCACCTCTGTGCAGTTATATCATCTGAAACTTCTACCTAGATTGTGCATTTGTACAGAAAAGAGTTCTTAGCCAGACAAATGTAGCAGAGTTATTGTTTGCCGAATTCGTATAACTTCTATAGTAACTGTCAATAAATAGAAACTGAATTCTCTAATTTGCACATGTTCTTGAAAATTTTTGGAAAATACAATAAAAAAATCCCAAAAGAATCAATTTATGAGAAAATATTTTGATTTTGTTTTAAATCTTTCATTCAAGCTTCTACATTTTGCTTTTTCTTTGTTAATATAATAAAATTGGAAAATAGAAATATTCTCTCAAGAAAGCCCTGATCAGAAAATTTCTACTATATTAGAACATACGTGACTATTTTATGCTCAAAATTATCCCCTGTCAAATTCAACATTTTTTGATAGGTGTTTTATTTGAAAAAGTCTAATCTGCTGGCAGAGAAATGTATATTGATATACCATGTAAATCAATACTCAAAGAAAATATAAGAAAGCAAATATTTAAAGCATCAGTAAAATCAAAACTACTTGAATTTGACTTACAAAAGGGTAAAATAAAATCCTTTATGCTTTGATTTTCCCCTTGATGTTCCTGCCAGGATAGTGTACTGTGGTATTAGACATCTGGGTTAAACTCTAGAGCTTACTGGATTTGATCAAGGCTTTTCCTGTCGTTTTAATCTTTTAAAAACACCACTAAACAGATATGGCAAAAGATTACACAACCTAGTTTATCCGTTATAGTCTATCCTCTTGTGAAGATATCTTCATGCTTCAAAAGTTAAGCAAAAACATCTTAGAATTTAAAAAAAGATTAAACTCACAGTATTTCTAATTGTGATTTGTGGTGTCCTAGTAAAGAAATAATAAATAATAGAATTATACTTTGCCAATCTGATCCAATCACAAAGCACACTTTAATTTTCAATAGAGATGTTAAACTCTTGCTCTTCTTAGAAGCAGCATGTGCCAGCTTCAGGCAGAGATTTAAACACTGGCACTGATCCAGGAACAGAGGAACTTGAAATGGAGCTGCTACTGAAATACATGCACAGCTTCTTCAGGCAAGATGTCAGCAGCACTCGTTTTTATGTCTGATAATGAAGTTTTATTTTTCTCAAATGATGAATTACAGGACACATATACATAAGCCATTTAACTCTTCCATGTGAGTCAGGTACTTGGACCTACCAATGGAAAGAAATTATTTAACGCAAAGTATAAAAGTACTATTGGTAAACCACAACTTCTTACCCTGCTACTATAATTTAAATTAAGTGGAAACCTATCTTATAAACTCACACTATGGCCCATACTTTACGATCCTTTTATATCTCTTGGGTCCTGATCACAACGAAATTTTCTCACTCTAAAGCGATTTAATGCAAACATTCCTGGGGCAGGTTATAAAATATGATTTTTGCAGTCAGTCTTTTATAGGTATTTTGGATGGATATCATACACACAGTTAAAAAAAAAAGATGATGAATGTAGACATTACGACATATGTATGGGGTTTAGCTGAGTCTGTATTTGCACATGAATATTAACCATGGTAATTGAGAAAACGTGTCTCTCCACACATCTTGTTCATTTCCACAAAAAAGCATGTGCATAGTTTAAGAGAGAATTAATGTCTTGCCTCACTTAATTACAAATTTTCTGGCTATAAGACTCCCCACCATAGCTTTTCTTTGAGGGCAATGGACTCAACAGATGCCATGTTACACCTACTACATGGGGATAATTCTACTTGCTACTAAGCACTAACAATAACACATGGAGATGTAAGTTGTGAATCGAGTTCAGCAGACAGCATGGTTTCCAATTCTTAAGCATTTTGCAGCAAAACTGAAAAGCACCATCAAAGATGTTCACAAGTGATATCATTGCAAATGTTTACAAAACATGAAAGGAATGGTAAAATATGTGTGTAAAACGTACTTGTTGAGATCTTGAGAGAAAGTCATGATGTTGAGAAGTAAGCTTGGTTTCCTGCATAGCACACCAAAAAATTGCCTTTTCAATCAGTAATGGTAAATTCTTCGTTAACATTTTTACAGGTCATTGGCACATTGAATGAATTACCATGAAATAAGCCAAACTGAATTTATAGCATCCTAGCTTTTCTCTACGTAACCTGTCTTTGTAATCCTGTCTATATAATTTAGAGAATAGAAACTCAAATAAGTAGCAAAAATTAAAATATCATGTCTATAATATCGTTGTCTTTCTTACTTGGGCAGATCACAAACATCTTTGTTTTCCTAGCCTCATTTAAACATTATGAAATGAAAGTATTAATTTAAATGTGACAGATAAACATTTTCATTTTTTTAAAAATGTTTTAAAATATTAGTATATTAAATGAAAGCAGTAACAAGAACAGAAAACAAATGTTTCCATTCTCTAGTGTCTCTGGTGAAGTGAAGGGCAGCTGCACTCAGTCACAGCTTCAGTTGTTGTAGCAATACCCTACAAAAAGTTCCTATTTTGAAATCTTAGTAAGAACCAACTCAACGTACAGTGGAAATAAATGAAGCTTATGAGGAAACACAGTATTTGTCAGTGGCCAGACACAAGGGTCTAGTCACAGACAAATTCTTGTTTCAATTTTCTGTTCTGCTTCCTCAATACAGTAATAATCTTATCACTCCATTTACTCTTCACCGCTGGCCTGTAATTCTTCTTTGGTTTTCTGCTGCAATTTAACCTGCTTGTATGCAGCTGAGACATTTACAATAAATCAGAATGTGTCATTTACCGGATGCAGTCCCATCACTTCAGGACTGGTGTGTTGTGTCTAGTCAGGTATAATTACCTCCAAGGACTCTTTCCTTTCATTTGGGAGGCACACTGAGTAAGGCAACATTGAAGGAAAAGCGGTTTTGGTAGGATTTTGGCTTCCTGACAGTCAGTGCCTCAAGGTACTAGCCTTACCCTACTAAACAGCACCTTCTCTCATTCTGGTTTATTGTGCTTTATTGTTGCTATTTTGCTGGTATGTTGTCTTTCCCCTAGCAGGGGATACACAAATTATATTGAAATTGTTGGCTGATATCTGTCTGATGCATCAGTTTAAGCTGAGAGTGTTTGTTGACATCTTTTCTCTGAAACTAGTTTCTGGAAAAAGGATTTAGAGTTTCTCAAATTTGATGAAGACAACTGGCAAGAGTATGTTTCTACTCCTTTTTTTTTCCCTCTGTTGAAAGCAAAGTACTAAAAGAACTAGAATTGGATCTGGAAGAGCAGTTATTGGCCATCCCAGAAACTGGATAGAGGTGAGCAGAGAAGGCACCTGCCCGCTATGCTGCTCAATGTCAGATGAGTCTCAAGTATGTCATGTTTATGATGCAATTATATCACATTTTTCAGCTTTTTCTGCTTTTCTATGTCTGTAACACGATAGTAGTGCAATAGCTATATGAAGAAAGCACAGTCTGTTATGGCCAAATTCAGACACTCTGAAGAGTGCTATTGCACCACAGAGTGCAGATCTAGAAAGCTGGAGCAGTCATATTGCATTAGGCAGTACATACGACTTCATTCTCCTTAGGATATCGCTACTTGATATATCTCTTTATACTGTTGCTTGAAAGTAGACATCATATGCTGAATCATTCTTTTTGACATCAAATCTTAATCGTACACATTGGTTACAAAAAGCCACGATTTAACTCAATGAAAACTCTAAGGGATAGGCACAGTCAGGTTTCAGGTCATAGCGCATTCATTAGCTGACAAATTTAATGAAAACAGTGCAGTATAAATAGATAACTCTGTATTTTTTTTCACTGTAGCTTTACCTTCATAAAATCATTGGGCAGTGGCCATCATAGAAATATGTAATGATAGAAATCGCTAGTTGATTATGGTAGTCATTGTATTCCTAACTCTTTGACTAAGTCCCTAACAATAGTTTAAAATAGGTAGGGTTTTAAAAAGCTGTTGATGAAATTCCTGATCTCCCTACAGTCAACAGCCAAAGAACAATTGACTTCAAAGGGAAAAGAAAGTAATTCCTTTCCTCTAATAGAGGGTTAGACCCTTAACAGAGTTGAATGTCTTTTGTACCCTACATCATGGGAGTTTAGGCTGTGAACACTGCAGAATAGAATTCTAAGAGTGAATATAACATGTCTTCTTCCAGTGCTACCACAAGATTATTTATTTTAATCCCCCAAACCTTTTAAAGAGTATTGATGTCATATATTATGAATAAAATAAAATCTATGTATAGGCAATCTGAAGACTTAATAGCTCAGTGGGATGTAAAACCCCATGCACCACAGTTTGCTTGAATGAATCAACCTGTTTCCTGAGTGAAGTTATAATAGCACAAAATGTTTTTAATAATGTCTGAGGAGAGCTAGTTCCAAACTGTGTTTATATTAAATATAATATTTTGAGTCTGAGAGAAATGGGTAACTGTAAATGTGTCTCATCTGTCAAAAATACAAAATAGAGAAGTTATTTAGTACCAGCAGAAGAAAGAGTCCAACAACTTGCAAAAAGTGATGAGTTTAAATAGCCTACAAAATTTTAATGGAGATTAATTATATGTATAAAACATCATGATTTTATTTGGTAATCTTCTAGTTTACAGATCATGCAAGATCAAGCATCAATAAAACTGTAAAGACATTTGAAAAACAGTTGCAATTTCATTTGACAAATTCAGCCCTGCAAAACTTACTTTCAGTGAAATTCATGCAGTGAAGCCTCTGCATCAAAATTAGGTAAACATTTTTCTCCATTTGTTTGCAAATTGGTTGTGGTTCAAGGAGAGACCTCATTTTATTTGCAGCATTTTTAGATTTATATGTTCACATGGCTTACAGTAATTTCAAGTATTTCCATCTTGTGTCCATTCAGCACTTGCTATTCAGCCAGGGGCTTAAAAGGACACCCAAGGTGTCAAGAATTCTTCTGTGATACAGATTCCATTCTCATAGCAGATAGTTTTAGGTTGAGACAAGATTTTGCTATACCCAGGGGCCTGTGGTTCAAACATTCTCCTGTTTGCTCAGCTAATGAGGTCAAAACATTTCTATCAGTAATGAAATTTTTCTCTCCTGTGTAACTTGCCTCTAAAACAACGCATCATAAATGATACAGTCAAAAGGAATATAACTATACAGTTTATTAGCACTGAAGCCTTCGATGTGTAGGATTCATGAAATGAAGTGAAATAAACAGAAACCTTATTAGTACTAGATGTAGCACTACAGGATTGTTCTAGTGAAAGATTAATCAGAGGTTCCATTCTGGTACCTAGAGAGCTTTTATCTGCCTCTATCTCAGAGTCTACTTAGTCTTTAAATTATTTAAAGTCTGCAGCCATATTTTTGTTCTGATACAAATTCAATGGACTAAGCCCACAGTTGTACCAAAGCTGAGCTGAGCATAGCCAAGATGAATATGAAGAGGGGACAAGACTCTTTAATCCACTATTGCTTTCTGGCTCTCTAGTCTGAATTAGCCTAGGGACTCTTCTAAGTTGTGGGAGCCATTGCCTTAATGGAAATACCTGGAATGTGCAGCTCTATGGCTTCCCCTTCCCTTTCCCATCCAGGCTACCCAGCCAGGCATTTAGGAGAAGTCATCCTATTCATAGGAATGTCCTTCTCATTTGAAGCATCTTCACAATCAGCAGAAATGGCCTTCATGCTTATCTCATGCTAAGCACTGAGGTTGATGCTCTCATAGAAACTGTGGTCCTGGGCTTACTTACCTTATTGTGTGCAATAAAAACATTCACCTTCCACAGAAATCCTTTTCTTTAACCTCTGACTCTTCACCATAGTAGTGGGGAATTAAGCGCGGTGGAAAAGCAGTGTTGAGGAATAAAAGTCTGGAAAGGCAGAGGTAAGCGCTGTAGTGATAATAATAGCCAAACATATTACTGTTATTGAACTTTGTTCAAGTTTTGGTTGAAAAAAAAAGCATTCCTTTTGTTCAGATTCTTCAGTTCCATGTACAATTTAATCAAATCAGCTGAGGCTGTAAATACATTTGTTTAGCCTCTTTGGTCAGCTAGGACAGTACATTGTTATACTAATTCATGAATGGACCAAAACTGAACATGTCATAGTACTCCAAATCCCATATTTAAAAAAAAATGCTGTGGATCATTATGAACTATATGTTTTCTGTGGGGACTTTTTGTGAGTTTTTTTAGGGGAAAGGGTTTGGAAGAGTGCATGGAGTAATGGAATACACTAGGTTTGAAGGGATCTCCAGAGTTCTTGTCCAAAATTCTGCTTAAAGTAGACCAGGTTGCTCAGGGCAAGCCATTTCATTGGCCAGGTCATTCACAAAGACATTAAAAATTTTTGGTCCCCGAAATGATCACTGAAGGATGCCACTAGTAGTCGGACTTTGTATTCATTTTCACACAACAGTTCAACCAATTTTTTTACCTGCTTTAATATTTACTTAGTATCACACCAATTTAGCTGAAAAGATACCATGGGAGACTGTGTTGAAGACTTTGATGAAGTCAAGATGAGCAACATTTACTGCTCTCATTCACTGAACTGGCTGCCAGGGAAAGAAGTTTCTAACTATGATAGTCCTTCATCTGCTTGCGAATACCTTTCGGGAAGGCTTTGCCACACACCTTACCAAGCACATAAGTTGACTGAACTTTGAGATAGGTATGGTTTCCTTTATCTAGGCCTCAGGAGACCCCTCCCCATCATCATGGCCTTTCAAAGATGGTAAAGTGCTGCTGTAATGACATAAGCTTGTATCCTCAGCCTGGCTGATATGAAAACTGCTGCTGAAATACTACATGATTATGAAGTTTTGAGGACTGGAATCATACCAATGAATGGAAAAAACATTTCAGATTTTATGTCTATTTGTCAAACTTAATGCCCATTCACTAAAAATATAAACTTTCTTGCATTATTCCTGAACAGCTCAAGTCTATCTACCTGTCACAATAAGTCAATAAACTTGAGTATCAAAAGTATTAGCTGTATGGCTGTATTAGCTCAGATCATTGTCCAGTCAAGGACGCTTATCTTGGATAGCTAACGCTAATGTAGAACTATTTCTAACTCATTTGGAGCTGGCTCACACATCTCTCCCTGATACTTCATCATGCTGGGTAGCCATGTGCTGAGTTCTAGTCCAGAAACAAGAAAAATGCATATTTCTTCTCAAGGAGCATTTTCTATTTTGTAGATGTTTCCTAATAGAGCAGGGTAAAGAAAGCCCAGAAAACTATTTATAGACAGAAGCTGGTGTTTTTTCTCTTGTTTTTAATTTATTCACTGGACACTGTACAAGCTTTTTGTGCTTTGAAATTCACTTAATACTTTATGAAAAATCTTCAGCCTCTGGAAGGCTCCAGGGATTGAATCTCCTTGCTTAAACAGCAGTGACACTATGAGAACATAAAAGACCAGTATAAGTTATAAGTCATCAAATATAGGCCAGCAAAACAAATACCATGAATTACAGCAAAAAATGCTCTAAGCTATGCAAAGCCATGTAAACTGGTATGACATAGACCTGCAGTCCTGAAGCTATTTTGATTGTGCCATGGGGCGCAATGGTCAGACAGCTAAAGCCTTTTGACAGTGGAATTGGGCTTCAAATCAGTCTAGTCTGGAGGTGAAAACTGTAATTATAAACCTTGTTATGGAGGAGAGGATTTGTTAGGGAGTCATTTGGGTTTGTATAATTTCAAGTAGATAACATCACAATTCTTTCTCACGTGCTTCTGGCACAGAAATTGCTATCACCTGCATTAGCTTGCTAGACTAGGCAAAATCATTTTTCATAGTTTTGGCTCCCAAGCCTTTTCAACCACCTCCCATTTAGACACTTTTCCTCTCAATATGCAAATATTTACTTTTTTTCTGCCGTTTAAAGAAACAGATTCCAAAATACCTCTATCACAATGTTAACAGGATGACTATTAAACTGCTTTACAAGGCAGATGGCTGATTCCCTCTTTGTAGCACTCTAACTATCCATCAGCCTTATAGTTTATCCATTCAAAAGTCAAATTATTGTCTCATAAACAAGCTTAGTGCTTTGCAGGGTTCAGCTAGCAAAATTAATTTTTATCTAATTTCATGGTAAGTTTCAAAAACCTCAGAAAGTATATATGGACAAGTTTGATACTCAGAACTTTCTTTAAAGATATTCCAAAGGATAGCCAAAAATAGCAAACTGAGATTCCTTTCCATTAAAATCTAGATTTTTACCTTCCTTCCTATTTGATTTCCCTGATGTGACCACACAATCAAAGTGAATCATTTGTCTATACAAATTAGTTCTTGCTGACTTCAAGTAAATTAGATAAGACATAGGGACTCTGACTTGCAATGCAGAGGCAATTTTACTTGATTTCATAAAATTCTAAGGATTTATCGATATATATGTATAAACATCATTAAAATTTAATTAAATTTCAATGTTCAGATGAAAGCTGCCTTTTCAGTCCTATATTTTGCTCACAATTCTTGTTAAAATTAAAATATCTACTAAATGAAATATATTGGAATATGTAGCTAGGTACAGATAAACAACAGTTTTATCCTAGTCCATGAAATTATATGAACTGGATAGATTTATACTTTTGCAAATTTACTATTCACAAGTTTACAAATATTTATGCTACATAAAGTTGTATAGAAGTTTATTGGGATTTACAAAACCTAAATCCAACCTAATCCTGCAGACTTCAATAGGAAATCCTATTTATGGACAATGTATGTTTGTCTTTATGTTCTTATATGCTTAAACTCAAGCTGTGTATAATTTAATTTTCCATTTCAAATGATGAATGCCAAAACTTTGATATGTGTAAAAATTACAGTTGGAAAATAAAACTGATTTAGAACTTTGCATGCATTCCATCCAAAATTTCCTCTTTGTGAAAGCATGAATATGAAAAAAAAAGAGGGCATAGAAGCCAATTTGGTTAAAAACAAATGAAGCAACTATCTGATCAGCCAATTTTGTACATACAACTGTGAACAAGATCTAATTTGTTTCCACAGAAGAATACATACGTTACTGTAGGAAATATTTCTGACCTGAACTTGTTCAAATAGGATGCACTGCTACCAACAAAATCACTGGAAGTTTTTGTATACGAACAAATCAACAAAACTACCAGGATTTTATTTACTAGTGCTAAAACTGAAGTGGTTACTTATATTACTTAGGCCTTATCAGACCTCTGTGGTGATTTCATAGGGTAGGTCTTCAAAACCAAAGTGGCCATTCTGACCTCTCAACTTATGGGTATTTTGAATTAGTTAATAATTAAACAAATTAAATAAAGAAGCACATACATTTCCTGTTTACCAAATCATATGCAGCTTGATATAAGAACATAAGAATGTCCATATGGAGTCAGACCACACCTCTGTCAAGAATCGGATTCTCTCTTCAGCACTTGCCAGTACCAGATGCCTAATGAAAGTATATGAGAGAACAACAAATAGATAGAGATATTATATGCTGGGATATTCTTCCGAATACTTTCTAGCCATCTGTGGCTCAGGTAGTTCCTGAATGGCAGAAATGGTGTCTGCAGTTAATTGTCCTAAGCAGATTTTCCTGTCACAAATTCTTCTGAAGCCATACAAACTTTTCCATCTGTAATATCTTATAGCAAGTACTGTCACAGCCTAATTGCACAGAAGCACCTCATGTTTGTTCTGGGTCTGCCACCTGCTAATTTCATCTATTGTAACTCACTTTATTCATTTTTTTAAGGCAGAATGAGCAATCATTTACTAATTCACTTTCTTCATGTTATTCATGATTTCACTAATATTTCTCCAGCCTTTCAGGCTAAGGCCCTTTCTATTCAATCATGGGTCCTCTCTGTACAGAAGCTGTTCCACACTTTTGATCATCCTTCGCTTCTTTCACATTGAGCAGCACTGTACAGAAGATGCAGGAGGAAGACTGAAAGGAATCATATGTTTAAAATGAGGGTGATGTTTTACATTTTCTTCTCTTTTTCATCTCTAATAATCCCTTTACATTCAATTTGATTTTTTTCCACTTCATTTTAAAAGAATCAAGCTGATTTTAAAAAAAATAATTTTTCATTGCAATTGCTGAGAGCAACTGTCATTTAAGAAATAGCTGTAAAACCTGTAGTGGAATGTTAACTCTATAATTGGATTCATAGTGGTAGAAAAATTGTACAAACCAATTACTAACAAAGTGTAGATAGATAATTTGCAAAGACATTAAAAAGGTATATATTCTAAGTGTAGGTACTACTAGAGCTGAATAACTGTCAGTTATGCATTTACATCATAGTGCATTTGAGATAGCCTCAAAGAAACTTTACATTTACATCATTTGAGAAAGCCAATCCTTTAATGAAAATGTGTTAAGATACTTCATATTTACCTGGAGCAAAAGAGTTTATGTGGAAAGTTTTCTTGGAAATACATAATAATTAAAAATATCTTATGATAAGGTTAAAAAGCCCTTTGGTCATAGCAAACCAAACTAACCCTATCTTATAGTACTTGGAAAACTCTCACAGCCCAATAATAGTCAGTCTCACCTTCTATGAATCCAGACTTCATTTATCACATTTTCAAGTGCCTGTCTGTCAGTGCCTCTCACACTTTCAAATGTACAGTCTGCTTGTTTGTATGAAGCTTTCAGCGTGTGATTTGCACCAGATTTATGTTTAAAGCTTCAACTCTCCATTCATGTGTCAAATCCTAAATTAAGTGTCTCAGTTACTTCACGGTAACTTGTTCATGTAGCCATATTGTACAGCAGCTAAAAGAGTTTTTCCTTCATTAGACGTATCAGACAGAATTTTTATTCCTTCCACAAACTTATTCTGAACTCTGTACATGAGTCCCCAGCCATGTAGGATATCCAGTTTGTCCAGTCTCCCCTCGGTACAGGGAGATATTCAGACTCCACTGGCATTTTATCCTTTATTGGGGAAATGTTGGCTGTGTGCCCAGATGGTCTTTTTTGTTTATGAATATAAATAGAGTTCATAGGCAGTATGATAGGAATGACAAAACAGATTATAACAGCAAAAAGTTCACTGAAGAAAGTAAACCATGTAACTTGTGACTGATGAGGTGAGAATATTTTCACTAGTTACAAATTCATGTTTGAAAGTTTCAGCATAAAGTTTTATCGTAATATAAATTGAATATAATGAATTTACTCTGCCTTTGCACCAGGGCATGTGAGGTTGGAATTTGGCTTAGTATTTTTACTCACACATCAGAGACAGGTTGCTTCAAATAATTAATTTAAATGCTGTGCTTATTCTATTTCCATTTCCATCCTAATCTCATACTCTGGCATGTCACAAGGAAGTCACAATTCTCTTACTTTGAACTACATGTTTTGTCATTGCCCAGCACAGCTACCACAGAGAAGATAGGCAAAATGTCTGGCACTTCCCTCCTGCAGAGCCCTTAAAGCTATGTTGACATTCTCTTAAGTCGACAATCTTCACAAGATAAAGGTAGTCTGCGCTTAAAATTATGAAAAGAGGAATAAATGAACTGGAAAAAAATGAGCAAAATTAAGCAAACAAAATCTTTCAGATATATGTTATAAACAACTAAAGAAAGAAATGGAGCTGGTTTTGTGTTGCCTGTCATGCTGCTTTTGTAGCCTATATTATTTTTCCCATATATATGCTTCAATTCTATTTGTCATCTCTGCTAATAAACACAACACCTTTGTACTCCTTGTACAATCTTTGGTATTATATGTACAGTGAAAAAATTGGCACATCTGATTACTGGCAATTAAAAGGCATGTTATATGATATTAATGCTACTTTTCTTTTATCCAGTCTACCACATTGTCCATGGGGTTTAGAGGGAAAGTCATTCTGAAAAATGTTGGCAAGCTTGTGCTGTCCTATAGTTAAACTTCTTGGAAGAAAGAACCTCATATACCAGCTTTCCTCCTATAATCTCCACTTATTCATTTCTTATATGTGTGCCTCTAGTTCAAATAACTGTACAGCCTTATAAAATGAAAGTAAATGTCATATCTAAATGCATTGTTAGTACGTTAAATCCTCGTTTTAGAATGGTCCTTAAACACACATTCAAGTCTGAGATCATTTTTTTTCTATAGAAGCGAGCTTAACCTCAAAAAGACCATGTACATTTTGAATAAACAAAGTTTCCCAATGGAGTAGAAACATTTTGTTCCACATACAATGACCTGAAATATATGCACACAGAAATGACAATAGTGACAAGAGAGACTGAGTTCTCTGTTGCTTTTAATACATCCAAGATCTTAGATAAACCTTCTCAGAGGCTGTAGTAAAACCCAATATATACTGAGCCCTGAAGATGCAGCACTGGCCTCGTTTGCTGCAGAAAAAAAAAAAAAAAAAACCCAAACAAGATGATGGCAGCAGTGCTATCATCCAGGAGAGGCATACAGATGTGCACAAAATTGGGGTTATTGACACCACAGCTGTGCAGAAGGGCCTGAGCAGTAGCTTCTCCTGCACCCCAACCCTGCTTTCAGTCGGCACAGCTTCCTGGGGCTGGTCTAAACTGTGAATAAATACATCTATTTACAGTGTCCATCAGTTTCCTTTCCATGTAGGACTCCAGATGTTTTTCCTTTGGTAATTTTAGATATGCTTGTTGCTTGGAATTACAAAGTTTGAAGTCCACTTTAACGTGAAAGTTTGAGAAAACAATGTTTAACTGAACACATAGATCTATCCAAAGAGAAATGAACAACAAAGCTTTTTTTTCATTTAGAAAATATATTTCAGATTTTCCCCTTTTTATACCTACATAACCCTCAAAAAAAAAAAAAAAAAAGCAAAACCTGTCTAGCATTAACTTTATTTTCCAAATAAGAAAATAGACTCAGAAATTCTGCTATTAAAAAAAAAAAAGGATGCATTCTAAATACTGTTTTTTAGGTTCTGTGTTATAATTTCTCCAAGTCTGTCCTAAAGTGGAACTCCTGTGTCAGACATTGTGCCACAATGGATGACACGAACTCAAATCTGTGAATGTTTTGTGATACTAATCACTCTGAATCTGACTTGAGTTCCACTCTCACAATAATCAATGTACATGAATCAGAGTTGGCAAGCTTTGGGCTTCAAAACAAGCTGATTAACTACGGACGTTGCTCACCCATCATAACATTTTAGTTTAAAACAATTTGAAACTGGTGACCTCAAGCAATATACGTTTTTCTGAACTGTAAACTTCAAAATAATGTGATCACAAGAGGAATTTAACAGTTTCTATAAGCCACAAGTCTCATTGCTGTTTGATGCTTGCTTAATCACTTCTTTAATCTTTTGATAATCTACCTCTGTTAATGAAGGTGTATATTATGTTTTGAAATTCAAGAGAAATTAGGAGTAGGAACAGGAAATAATTGCTACTTACCCTGTTGCAAACACCCATGGCATTCATTCTACCACCAAGGTAATTTATTTGTCTTAAGAGTAATAGTCATTAACATTTGTAAATCCATCTTTTAACTCTGTGAGTCTGAAGTAAATGAATAAATAAGTAAGCTCTGAGGAAATAGACTGTCTATAGTTAGTGGGTTCAGTTGGAATCTGTGGAAGAACTATCTAAAATCTAAATTAACTCCATCCAAGTCAACAGGAATTTTTCCACTGATTCCCATGAGCTTTGGACTCAATGCCTAAATTCTTACAGCTCAGGAGGACAGCAAAATAGTATGAAGCGATTTCCACAAATATTGCTTTAACAGAACTTCAAGATTTCTTTTTTAAACTCAGCTTTGGTGAGGAAAGCAAGAAGAACAAGTAGCATCTGCATGGAGTACAAGTTGGCAAGAATTCCAGTCTGCCACTTTCCAAATTGTTTTAGAAATGTTTGGCACATCTCTGTCACAAATTACAGCTGATTTTAATTTCACAGTATGTGCAAGCAGATGGAGGAGATGAATTGGGGAAAAGTTTCACCCCAGATAAATTAATTATTAGTAAGTATTTTCAGAGTAGAAGATAAATATTAAAACTGTGGTTTGAAATAAAGAATTACGGGATGTCCAAGTAATCTATAAATTTGAATCAAACATTATATGAAGAATTTGACACCTGATTGGAATATTTTATTATTTTCATAGTTGAGAATACACCAAAAGAGAATATATTTCAGAAATTCTAAACAACTGGTCAGTTTTATTCAAGGTACTTATTATCAACAGGTTCCTGAGCTGTTACAAAATACTGTTAGTAGGGATGACTATGGTAATACTTTAAACATCTTTTTTCACTTGTGGAAAAATATCAGTATGTATCAGAAAGCTTCAAAAGCCTAATTTCATGGTCTTTTTATTCTATACGTAATTTGTATTTCAATGATTAGCTGCTACCTCTTATCTACACTTTTAAAAGCCATGCTTAAGACACTAGAATGGAAATGATGTTGGAAATCAGATGAGAGAACAGGGAAAGAAGACAAATACTTCTGTTAGATAAATACGTGGCTGAAAGAGTAGCTGACATCCCACTCTCTTTCTCATCCAGGAACTTGTGATCCTGGAGCTGAAACAGGTGCCTGTAAAAATGGTGCCCTAGAGGACTGCTGTGATGCTCTTTCTGTGGTTCCAATTCTCAGTTGCACCAAGTGGGTAGTCTGTAGACAATCATGCAAGGCAACAGTTCCTATCTTATAAAAAACAGTTTCTATCAGCAAGAAAGGCTTGGCATTACAAAAGTACACTTTTCAACTAATATTCAACTAATATTTGAGATGAACAATACTTTCCCAGATTCTTAAGAATCCAAAGAATATGGTTCCCTTGTACCAGGTAAATATTTGATTTGAACAGAAATGGAGTAGAATGACAGTATGTCTTTGGATGAGAAAAACTGAAATTATTTTATCATTGCATTTCTTATTTTTATTTCTTAGTTGCTTCAAATATTTAAACATTGAGAAAATGCTGACATATCAACAGGCTCTAGAAAGAATCAATCTTCTAAATTATTGTGTCCTTTCAGAGGGCTGCAGGAAAATATTATTATTTCATAGCATTTAGCAATTTTAATCTTTATATTACAAAGAGATCTGTGTAAAAGAGATGAGCAATCAGCTAATGGTGCATTTATATGTACTATGCTGCGTATGTGTCTAATTCCTTGTAATATCAAGCTTAGACTATATTTCTGGTTTTTGCAATGTTGAACATGACAGGATCCTTTATTTATCTGTTGAATGGTAATTTACAGTGGTAACAACAGAGAATTGTATATGCTAAAGGAAAATGAAGCTGTCACCTGTCTTGGTTTAAAAACTTAGAATTTGCCTTCTCTCCAGTTAGAGCGATTTGAGTAAGCTTATTTGACTTCACTTTGCAACTATTACATGTACAAGCATGGTCAGTTACTATGTATAAGATGATGAATGGCATTTTACATGTATGTGCTGTTGCTGGTACTCATCCTGCTGTGCTTTAAAACCCAGTTTCATGAAAATCTGTAAATATGAATAGATCTTTAACAAGGAGAGTAAATATTCTTTGTAGTTGCACCTGGGTTGCTGTAAAGTTTGGTTTCTTTTTAGTCCTGCAAGTTTTGGAACATTTTGGAGGGTAAAGTTAGTCTAGACAACTACAAAAATATGACAGGCTAAAATATTCATGACGTCTTTGTCAGTGGAAAGCCTCTGTGAACTTCAGCTCTGCCATTTTCCTCAACATTTGATCAGCATGAATTTTTGGAGCTTTGAAAAGTACAGTTGAGCTATCAGTACATTTTGAGCTGAGTAAATGGCAGTAAGGAAGCAATGATTTGCCAAATTCATAGAATCATAGAATAGTAGGGGTTAGAAGGGACCTTTAGAGACCATTTAGTCCAACTCCCCCTGCAGAAGTAGATTTACCTAGATCAGGTCACATAGGAACATGTCCAGGCGGTTCTTGAAGACCTCCAAGGAAGGAAATTATTTGTGTTTTTACACAGTTTCAAGTTATTAAATATAATTAATGTGTTACTATGTATAACCTTTGAAGAACAGGTGAAGATTACTGAAGTTTCTTACAGTGGATCATGCTATATTGTTATTCATGTTTTACTGTGCTACATACTTCCAGTCAGATCTGAAAACCTGTTAGTAAGCATTTACATAAATTAAACAAGACTAAGATCCACCACAATGGATATCTGATTGTATAATAAAGCAGTCCTTTACACTAAGACTAACTTTCACTCACCTCCATTTAGGCAATAGTTGTTCAAGAAGATATTGATTAGCCATGTGTTACTTTTCCCATACACTAGCATAACAAAAAACAAAATGAGATACAAGAAATCTGAAATTATAGAACATAAGCATTTTCCTAATCCTCCTTTCCTCTTATCAACACTTAGAAATATATTGCTGAAGTATTAGCAAAGTGCATATTCAGAACCCTTATTTGAGAATTTATATATATATATACATATATCTCTATCTATCTCAAACAGGCATCTAATTTTATCTGTTTATGTGCTTAGTCAGTCTTTATAATTTCTCAATAATTGTCCAGCAAATATAAAGCTATTAATGGTGCAAGATATAAGTAACTCTAAATTAAGCTGTTCAATTAGTAGGACTACTGCATACTGGGGTTTTTTGCCTATATTATCTTATGTTAAGAACAACTTTAATTAACACCTCATAAAACAAACCAGCCTCTTACAATGAATGATTATACACAAAGGCTACGTGTTTAAGAGGTCTCCACTGTATGTAAATTAGATATGAACTATGAGCTATATAGGCTAAATACTACAGATTTCATACATAGTGGAGAAAAATATGCAAATTATATAACAATAAATTCAAATCTTTGTTACAAACACCCTGGAGAAAACTTTAACAAATCATAACTGTCAAAGGGATGGATGATGAAAGTTTTTGTCATGCAAAAGAATACAAATCACTCCGCTGTTGCAAGCATCGTTCTTTTATTTTCTTGGTTGTAGGCACATCATCAACTTTAATGATAAAAGCCTTCCACAAAAATAATTCTTAAGCCTCAGGAACAAACACCTCGTTGGTACCCTGAGAGCACGTTCCACAAACATCATCAATCTCCTTCTGAGTATGATTTACAGCCTTTCCCTTTGGCTGGCTCAAGCTGTCCATGTGCATGCCCTAGCAGCGTCACTTTGGGATTCTCCTCTGCTTTGTCCTCCAAGCACATGCTCACTATTGGCATGCTCACAGCCAGCTTTCTAAACACATTTGGAAAACGAGAGAAGGAAGTTTGAGTTTAATTCTTTCCATGTGGACACATCAAAAATGTGCAGCTCAGACAAGAGAAAAAGGGATGGAATGCATATCTAGATTCAAACTAATGGGACGAGTTCTCAGTTCTAGACAAATTTATCTTGTGCAGCCAGGAGGGATGTTTACAAAGAAGATGCAAGTCTCTCCCTGATTGTGTGGCTCTTCTAATTTATTTAATTGTCTGTGTCTACTAAGGGGCAGTCCATGCACCAAGAGAACCAAAACACAGAGCATTGTTTAGTGAGATTCATTTCCATCTGTGACATGACTTTTGTACCAGGTGCTGCATATGTATTGTGAGAAAGGTTGATGAAGGCAGCTGTACTCCAGCTGAGACTCCCCTGAAGAAAATTTAAGTGTTCTTTATCTTCTTTTGCTTCACTAAACTGAAGGAGAGGGATATAATATGATTTCTGTCTTCTGCAGAAACAGCCTTGATCTGCCTCTTCTTTGTGCCAGCCCTGTGGGTAAGTATATGTTCGTTTAAGAGAGTGCAAATGACAGGAAAATCTGAATCATAGTATGTGTTGATGAGAGGCAGCAGAAGAAAGACTGTAAGGCAGCAGGATAAAATAACAATTTAAGCCAGTGAAATTTAGCATCTGGGAGTACAGTTTCCTCTTCATGACTCAACTAACTGAAGTTCACTTGTGGACTGCAGGTGTCTGATAAATGAACTCTTTCTGGCAGCTTTCCTTGAGTTTCATGAGCAGTCTGTGAACCAGAGCTGAAGATATTTAGTGTTCTTTAGAAACCCTTACTCCGTGCACTCAGTAAGGCAGATGTACATTCATTAATAATTCTTGCCTCACTTAAGCCATGCTCATGGACAGAAAGATTATATCCTTATCAGGAAAATGCATAAACATTATGATTAGTTGTAAACACATACAGATCTTTAATATGTCTACATTGAGTGAAACCGTAGATACTTATGAGCTCAGTGATATTTATAGAGGAAGCAAAGAGAAGAACAACCTAGGAAAAATAAATCTACAAATACATTCATAAAGGCTTTGAGACATTTTTATAAAGTCTTGAAAATTAAGTGGATTGAATTTACTGAATAAAATTTCCAGAGTGCTTCTATGATGAACGGCTAGATTATACAATAAATATTTAAACCGTCTCTCTTTAGATGCCTAAACTCCAAGCTACTTTTATAGCTAATAGAAAGCTTTGGGCATCTCTGAAGTGTCCTTGGAAGCCTTAACTCCTAATTTAAACATCTAAGACAGTGACTTAAATACAAACTGTGCTCACATTTAAGAGCTATTAGTTAGCACTTATGTTTAACTGTATTTGGGAGGCTACACTGTCCCAAGAAAAACAGTAGGAAATGCGTCCAAAGAAAGCAATCTCACTCAAAGTGAGACGGATATCATTAGGCCACTTTTTGCTAGGGCTAATTGTATGCTCTATGTTGGGCAAACAGAAATATTCAGCTACTCAGCAGTTGACTCCAAAACATCACCTGGTGTTAAGCACCTTAGTCTACTCCTTTGTGAATTCTAATAATTATCTTTGTACAATTTTAACTGTATAAGGGGGATAATATTTCTCTAACTCCCATCAGTTCTGTAGAGGGGGATATATTAACTTCTGTTATCTCTAGTGCTGTGTAAAGATGAAACACTCAAAATACTAGGTATGGCACTGCTCCAGTCCATGGCAAATGATTTATTTCAAAGCTTTCAGTCATGAAGCTGGGTTACTGATTGCATTTTTAATAAGGCTGTTAGAAATTTTTCCATCAATGGTGGAAATACGTTTTAACTCAACTGAATAATTTTTGAGAGTGTCTGCTTTATAGAACAACTCTTGACATTGTCTCCAGATTTAAAATAAAAAAACTTAAAATATTAGAGCTTGTAAAGTTCTTATGACAGATTTATTCTTTTGTCACAGGGAAAACCAAAGTTTCATTATCTCTCATAATTACCTTATATGTATTTTACACAAGTGGCAAAAATGCCACTTAATGTGGTACTATAACCTTGCATTTCTGAAAACTTTGGGTGACTTTTTGAATACTGAAAGGCAGTCTTTATGTATTATTATTGCTATTACAGCTATTAGAGGGAATTTGGTTTTATTCTATATTCTATAGTTACATTCATATTTATTTTGGAGCAGTTATGGACGAAGTCAGCACTGAGGTTTTTAAAAGATAAAAATTGTAGAAATTTTGCGATTCCTGTCCTTCTAATAAATGGAATTTCGTGCAGAATAAAAGCAATGCATATTTTCTTTAAAAAAAAAAATCATATGGAACACCTAAAATCACCATCTTAACCTCATCTTGAAGGAGTAAAAGTGATAGAAAATGCCATTCTAATTTACCTACAGCCCATGACATCAGTGATGGAGAGCAGTAAAGTGAGAGTATGATTAGTAATGTAAGTAGAGGAATCTATTGAAAATAATGAGAGCTGGGATAGTGGCATAGCTTTGGGAAAGCTCTTGCCTACATGCGGTATCAATTATCAAGCCAATACTCTGTGATTTTTAGTGTAATGATGAATCAAAAGAATTTTTTGTTTAGCTCCTTAGTTTCATTATCACATATATTTTAAAAGCACGGAATAAAATTCTGAAGGCTTTGATGGGTAGAGTATTCTAAACATTTGAAATGCATTTATTAACTTTATGAGGCATAATAATCTATAATGATACCAGGAAATCTAAAATTTTTCAATACAACCATGGAGCCAAAAATGTTTCTACTTGTGACAACACCCTTTAAGAGCCAGTTTTGGCAATAACTGAGCTTCTCTGCTTTTCTTTTAATTTCACTACCTGATGATACCTGAGAGCAGTAGATTTTGTTTCAGAATCCCATTAGGTACCATTATAAGATCTGATTTCCTAGATTGTGTGGGTTTTTTGAGTTTTTTTTTTTTTTTTTTTAAATCTAATTGTCAGTCAATGTATTGCAGTAAGCCAAGCTTTCTTTTGACTCTTATGGCTATACACTGTGGGGAAAAAGACCAAAAGAACCGCGCTTCATCATCCTGTCAAGAAGGTTTTTTAACAAATTACCTTTACCCTCAAAAGAAAACACAAAGAGACTTTTTGTAGCTTTAACAATTCTCATAAGTTCAAATCTCCCTTTCTTGGCTATTCTAGGGAACAAAAAATGCAATCTTCTAGGCCTCAGAGATAATGAAATTAATATCAATCAAGTCTTATGAAGTCTAGATGCTTAATAAAAACATGATTTTTTCTTTAATCATTATTTAAACTTCCTATGTTTTTTCATACAATACTGTGTTTTCCAAATACATTGTTTGTAGAGCATTTATTTCCAAAGAATAAATAATAGTAAATTCCAATACAAAAATACTAAACTCTTTTTTTCTTGGTATGATTGTTCATTAAATACTTGGTATTCATAGGTTTATGTCTTAGTCTGGACAAAATTCACTCCTTTGCAGAATGACAGCATAAGGCATTATTCAGATATTACTTAACATTTCTTTTTAGAGTATCATGTAATGGAAAGGCCTAGTTCTAAATAAAGGAATTATTTGATATAATATCCACTGGAGACCTTAAGACTGCTGTAATCAGAGGACTGGGTTGGTTCCTTGTTGTTCAAAGGATATTGGTACTAGGGAGAAGCAGACCCTTCATTCCCAGTCCCTCCACATATTTTCCAGCAGCCTCTTTCCTTGCAGGCATTGAATAACCTGTTCACCTAAAGCACACCTGAAATCAGGAAGCCACTTTGAAGTCTCCTTAACTGCAAAAAACCTGAGAGCTACCTACCCCTAGCTTTGGGTCCCAATCGAAGCTCAATGTTTTCAGCAGTCATATTTAAAATTTATATAGGGGTCCTATAAATCAGCAGAAGAACGAATGTGTGGTCTTTCCATACCATAAATGTAACTGAGTTAAAATTTAGGATATTTTACTAGTAACAGGTGGATATACTTAAGACAGAATTGAAAAATTTCAGAATACGTAAGAAAAACAAACTCCAACAATTTTGGCTGTGTTTCTAGTGCGTACTAAAAGAACACTATTCAATACTGTTTATTTTTTTTCCAATTAAGAATCACGTAATTTACTACAGGGATCCAAACACACATTCAAATGAAGTTAATAATTTTACCTTTTCTAGCATATCAACAAATAAACTATATGAAGTACACAAACCAAAAATACACATCTATAATTTCTTCTGAAATTATCCCTTTGAGTTACTATTATAAGCAGACATGCCTCATATATACAGAGAAAATTTTTTGTCAGTTGCCTGGGTCTGAGTCAGTCATAACATAGCAATGTACTATTTGCCATGCTATTCTGCACTGCATAAATGTCTCTGAGCCTGCTTTAAACAATGAAGAGTTTGCAAGGAAAATCCTGAAGACTAGAGACTTGAGATGCCACTTTACAAAGGCGGCCTTAACTGCTTTGTAGACACAATCCATCCATGGAAAGAAGTTGTTGTTAGACTTTAAACGTGGAAAGATCAGTGAATAAACTCATTGTTAATTTTAAAAGCAATTTCAAATGCCTTTACAGTTAAGCCATTTAATTTCCATTGGTTTAAGTTTAATCATTTTTCATTAATGTAAGCTAATTTGCAAGCTAATCTAATAACCTAGCATGAAACACGAGCAGCAATGCATTGAAATGAAGGAAGTTCAGTTGTTTGCAGCTCATTAAGGTTCTTGAAGTTTAGAAGACTAATTACTGACTAAAAATTACTTTGTTTACATCTATCTTTTGAGAGTTCCTGTTTTATCCCACAGTTTAAGACTCGTGGGCCAATCATCAGTAGGTATAATTTGGTAGAGCTCCAATAAAGTCAACAGGCCAATTTATACCAGTTGAGAATCTAGCTATTTTTTTGTTGATGTTTTTCCCTAATTAGAAAAGAAAGAAAGAAAGAAAAGAAAAGAGATGGAAACTGATAAAAATGTCCCTTTGAAAGAAACATTTTAGCACAAATATCGGCAAGCTGATACTCTTATTAATAAAGATGCATAAAAACATCTAAAATTGTTTCACTTTAACTTTCAGTTCTTTTAACAACTAGACTGAGCCATTTATTATTTAGCAGATTTCTGTTCTCCACATGGATCCTGTAGATTATCATAAATTTAATCTTGCTTTTCTGTTACATTTTTCTGATCAACTACGAACACTAATTATATTCTTAGTCCAGTTCTATAGTTTACTCAAAAATTACTGTGGTCTGGTGGTTAGGAGATCAGACAATAAGCTCACATTCAGCCAGTTACTGAACATGATTCCAAAGCATTTCCAAATTTTCATTCCTCCACAAGGTGTATTTTCATGTGTTTAAATGTACATCATTTGCTTAAGCCCAGTTTAAGAAGTGATCCAGGTCATTCTGCACCAATGACACTTTCTCCTTCTTACCTGCAATGAGGTTTTTTTCTTTTTTTTTCCCCTCCTTAAATAGCACAGGACCAAGGACTGTTCCAAAATACTGCGTGTGTTATGAGATCACCATTCTGACATGAGGTCTATACATTAAAACATAAATGTGATGGCTATGTTTGCAAAAAGTTTTATGAACATTATTGCCTTAAAATCAAACATCTCATACTGTATTACTTAAGGTATTATAAAAATCATCCAAAGTTCAATAGAATAAAAGATAAGCATATGATTAGCATTGATGTAACAGTAAGCATTTCTGATTATCTTCAATAACACAGGAAATACTGATATAGTTCAACCTTCAGCATTGCAAAATAAATGCCCTTTTCTCACATGTTCTCCTATTCTCCCAAGCATCCATCAGCAACATACTACATGAGTTTCACCCATTTTTTTTCACTGAATGGAAGAGATAGCTAAAGCTTGTGCCTTAGGGATTGCTTTAAACCTGATCCTGACACAGTTTCAGTTTGATGGTTTGACCTTGCTTAGCTACCAAGGGCCTTAGGGTCTGCGCTGAGATGGAGGCTGCCTCAGTACCACTGGCTCTTCCTATCTGTCTAGATCACTGCACAAATCTAACAGAATGATTTTGCCCTTAAACAGCCACAAATACTGCTGTGTAGGCAAGCTAAGCCTCCTTCTGTGCAGGAATGCTACTGAGCCAAATGCTAGTCTTTCAGTGCACTCGTGCAAAGAGCAGTGGGCAATCTTATCCCAAGTGACATTTCAGCAAGGCATATACAGAAGTTAATCTGTATTAAGTTAATGCAGAAGTTAATCTGCATTACTGTACACAGGAGTAGATCAGAAACTCTTCTTGGATCCAGTTTTCCATTGTTACAGAATCTTCAGGACTGAATGAATGACAGTCGTAGTTGTAATTCACAAACAAGATGTGGAATTGGGAATCCAAAACTGAGAGCAAAATGAGTGGGATTTTAGGAACAATAAAACTACTGAATTTTAAAATCATGAGTTAATGAGGTCTAAAATAAGGTACTAATAGCATTGTTTGAATACTGAATAAAGTGAAGCAAATTGGATATATATCCTTATGTATTTCTTTAAGCATCATTAAGAAATGCAGCTGATTTAAACTCTCATTTTGATATAAAAAAATTCAGACTTTTGTCACTTTCTTTCTTTAAGTGAGGTATATTATGTGGCCACAGTAAAATCGCACAGAGATTTCCATGAAAAGTTGTTTTATGAGCAATGCAACAGCTGTGTCTGCAATTAAAGATTTGCTCTCATGCCTGTACTTGAGTAACAAACTGCATAATGCAGTTTTTTTTTTTGGTCAGAATATGGAAAGAAAACACAAAATTAGCTAAGTCACTTGGTATTGTTCTGAATTCAAAAAAGGCAAAAAGAAGTGGTAGTTTGGAAACACTATTGTGTATGTAATAGACTGCCACAGGGATGCTGGTACACCCTTGTTTGAAAGGCTATCTCCTTACAAGAGCTATTTTCATGAAGAAAGGTTAATCCAGCATTGTGGACTAGGAGTTTAGACACAGACAAACAAAGGAAAAGTCTACTACTAAATTCAGTGGTCTGGGAAATAATTCCCATTACAGTTCCCATGTTATAAATGGAGTCTAGAAACAGTCATTCAACTTTTAAATTGCAAAGCAGGATTACAAACTGAATTAAAATGATTTGCCAGAAAAACCTTTTATAAAAATTCAAGTCACTGTATATGAATAATTGCAGATGTAGACATTCACACTAGAAAACTACTTCCATATTGTAAAGGTATGAGAAAATTGCTATTTTTGTAAGAGAATGGCAATTATTAAATCACTAGGAACTGTTTAAATGCATTAGATTGTGGATGTGACCATTAACAACACAAACAGGTAATAGATATTTTCTTTCTTTCTTTTAAAAATCTAATTGATCTCCTCTATATCAAGAGGGAATTCAGTATGCTGAGTGATTCTCTGAGGTCGCTTACTGTGTTTTCAATCATTTTCTTAGTGGAATTATCCTACAAATTCTTTGTAGTTCAGATGAATGGGAAATGGTTATCTGTTCTATGAGAATTTGTACAGGTCAAAAAAATGTTTCAAAAACATTGAAAATTCCAGAATACTCATGAATTTCTATCTGAAAATAAAGATTTTCCTTTTTGAAAGTCCTTTCAATTTAAAAGAAAAAACAAACAACTTTCACTTCCTGGAAACACAAATAGAATTTTATCAAGATCTTTCACCTAAGATTTTCTAATGTAGATACTGGACTTGACCATTGAAATAAAATTCCATTGGAATGAATTTTTTCAACATTTCAGTAAAATGATTGAAAAACTATGAATGAATGAAGTGTGAGGAGAGACAGAACATTGAGGTCACAATCACTTAGAAGACTTAGAAGACTAAGTGATTGCTAGAATAAGTGTGCAAACATCATGTTCTGCTTGTGCAGGACAGATGTCAGGATGTGGACATGTAATTGTGCTCCACTTCCATCTCTATATTTGCATGTAAGCAAATTATTGTAGTTAGGCATACAGACTAAATTGTTCACATAAAAAAATTACAGCACTAAAAAGTTCCCATGCTGGATTATCATCTTGAAAATGCAAAGCCTCCTCATTGTACCCTTTGCAGTCAGAAGTTTGACACACTCAAGTGCTCTGAGGTCATGTGCAAAAAAAAAAAAAAAAAAAAAGCTTTATTAGAGGAGTGGGATTGGTCATAAACTTGGAAAATAAAGCAACCATATTCAAATGCAGCTATATTCAAATATACCTTTATATGTAAAAGAAAAATATCTTCCCTTCCTTTCCAATATTTTTCTTTTCCAGTAGCATATCTTATCATTGCTTACAGAAGGTCCTGTAGATAGGATCGTATGGTAGCTTGGAACTCCAAGAAGCAATAAAAGTTAACAGCTGTTTCTTACCAGTGGCATTGGAATAACTTGTATGATTCCTTTAAGTCAGCATTTTCACCCAAACCTGCTCCTGCCTCCTATCCTGTGAGTACAACAGACTGCCAGTCTATAATGGTAGAGCTATTTTATGAACAACTACACCCTGAAAGTTTTATTGCACTTTCCCCAGTAGTGTTCATGCCTCTGTTAAATGGGTTCAGAGCACTCTTCCAATGGTTTTGATGACTAGTACTCTGCCCAAAACTTTTCTGGCCCCTCAATACTAGCCATTTCTCAGACATGGTCAGGCTCAGTTTGGGTTGTAAGAGGTGACAGCATATGTTGTGCAAGCAGTTTACTCACTCTCTGGAGGGGAAGTCTCAGTACTGATTAGCTTTTAAAGAATTAGATAAAATTTCTCACCTGGGGTTGTTATGTGGCTTAAGGTTTTGCATGTGTAGGTTAAAAAGTGAGCAGAGGAGCAATATAACAAAGCTGCACAGATTTGGCTGGTGTCTTTCAGGCTTTTAGATGATTGCAAGTCTTGAGCAAAGTCCTTGCTATGTGGAGAAGGGCCAGTGTCAATATATTTTAGTCAAAAGAGTGACTTCTCAAATATTGATGGAAGACATAAAGATAGATTGTCAATGCAAATTAAATTCTCTGCATCTTTTCCTTTTAGTTCCTGGCCACAGAGCTCACATGCATGTACACTCCTGGATTCAAGTTATGGTAGAACAGCTAGAGGTTTCAACTTTGGATAAATAAATAATTGTTCAAGGGTAAATCTCTGCCTACTCCTGTATGCCCTTTGTAAGCCCAGGAATTTATGAGTGGGTGAATTTAGTATCAAGGAAAGCATTACTTGATCAGCTTCACTGTCATCAGCAGATGTCACTGCAGCCATTAGTAACTAATGAATAGTTTAAGCGGATAAAATGGCTAATTTGTCTGGTCAAAAAGGCATAAACACAACCTATGAAAACTGCATTCTTTTAAGCCATGAGAAAAAAAAGATAATTGTTGTCCTTAATTTTCAAATGGGATGAGTTCCAAGTAGGTTGCAGATGAGACAAATTGCCTGGTGAATTTGTGTCATCTTCCAAGATGCTGATGAGAAAGAGTTGTGAAAAACTTAAGAGTGCCAATGAATCAGGAAAGAAACCAGAAAAAGAGATTTATATAATCGTAATATGAGTAAATTGGCACCCAAAAGACCATTAAATATGTTTGTCTTCCTGCTCTGCTCCCAGTGTCTTTTAACAATGAACACTTGTAGCTAAAGACTCCTGTCCTTTTCTATACATTTTTGAGTGACCAGAAAACATTTAATGACTGAGATTGTTACTGTGGGTCTTCTTTAAGAACAAAATTCCTATCTTATTCTCATAAAAAAAAAAAAAAAAACAAAATATACATAAAAGAGACACCCCCCCCCTTATTTAAATGCAATGAAACTAGGATCCATTTATTTTTGATACAATGAATAGGTCCTAATATTCAACCTAACCTGAACTGAGGACCACATTCTGATTTATCTAAATTCATTGTGTCTCAAAAAATAAATCATGGAGTTCTATAAATTAATTCACAAAAGTAATACACTTGTGGAGGCATCCAATCTAAATATCAAGTGACTCTGAGTAGATTCCTTGTTCTTATATGTTATATAAATCATTTAGTGATGGAATAGGAGACAAAGTGTGTGGAGTAAGAAGGTTAGAGAAAACTTCAAGTCAACCTGCCTCACTTCGATTGCATTTTAAACTACAAGTGATGCAAATGGGCCTTGAACTTTTTTTTTTTTCCTTTTTGTTCTGCTGTGGTTCAGTTTGGAACCCTGAATCTTACCAATGTTGTATCTCTACTACATTAGCACAACAAAAGGTAGTGTCTTTGAATTGTAGCAATATTAGTGGTCTTTGTTCTCAATCTGGAAGGAAAAAAGCCACAAAATACCACTAGGATTTTCTACCAGTTTTAACATAATTAACGAGTAACCATGACAAGACATTCCATTTTTCCTTTTCCAGGTAATACAGTAATGAAGAGCTTGTGTTCTAAAGTGGGAGGAACAACTACCATTTTGGTGGTGTGAGCCACTAACAGAAGGAGAGGGAGTGCTAAACGTATTGACCTGCTTTAATAAAAATGCCATCATATTAAAGATTCCTCAGGCACGAAACTGAAACAATTAGTTCTTATTCTTCTATTATGTCAGTCATACTGTGCTGTCAAAAAAAAAAAAAAAAGTGCACAGAAAAGTTATCAGCCATACAGTAGTAAAAAAAGGTAAGGATCTAAGGTTTTGTTCATCAGATGGCATAAATCAGCCATGTGCTATTAAAATCAATGGAGCTAGGCACGTTTACAGCAGCAGACAGTGATGTTTCTTGGTAGCATGTGTGTGTGTCAGGAAAGCACCACTCAAAGGCACAGAGCAGCTATGGGATGGAGAATATTTGATAAAAATGTGGACTAATGTGTGTAAAGAAAGAAAGAAAGATGTTTTACTTTGCTAAACATTTGTCTCTACATTTGAGGTTTTTCAAGGCACTAACATATTTGTACATAATTCCTCTTTTTGTTTTTTTCACCATTGTGTTTTCAGAAAACTAAGAAATGAGGTTGCTAAACATACCTCTTAATAAAAAAAATGAATACTCAATCTACTTCATTTAGCCATCATAGCATATTATGTGGATTTTCACATATTAAATGAAAAGAGGACTGAAGACCAAGCCCAGTCTTTGTGAAGACTTGCACAGCATATTTTTTAAGTTGCATTAAATACTCCAAGCAAATTACTGTTCTCTTAATACATGAAAATGTAATATAATATGTTGATTAGAACACAATGGTGACCAAATCTGGAGTTGTGTCACTAAATATAGTCAATATATTGGTTCTGTGCTACTCATGATGGGAATAAAAACATACCTCAGTCAGAAACTTCTGGGGTTTTTATTTCAACAATGAAGTTACAGGAAAAAAGTATGTAGCTTCTGTGTATCATATAAGGTGAACTGTGCACAAAGGGATAGCACTTGGAGTGGAATTTGCCTGGAGCAGCAAGCAAAACTCCAAAGTTAAGGAGACAGCAACAGGAAGAGATGTCAAGTCTTACAATATAAAAATGAGGAAGAATACACAGAAAAAAATAATCTTATTGAAAAGTGAAAAAATTCTATTGCAGGAAGAGTCTCTGACCATAAGGAACTTTTTGCTTTGGAAAGTTGTGATGAATTTGTTTGGTTTCTTAAATCACATTTTAAAAATACTTAACTATCTAGCAATACTGTTTATAAAGTAAAATCACAATTTATATTGAGACAACTGCTTTTTAGTGTATGAGATTTTAATAAAAAGCTTTAGAGAAGGAGTTTACAATTTCAAGAGAGGCTATTTTCCTTTGAGAGACCAGAAAAGTCTCATTTAGGTTTACTTACAATAAACTTTTATTAGATTATATTCTGCTTGGATATTGAGAGTGGATTATATGTGAGAGAATTAAAGTTTATTAGGGCTTTTTGCCCTCTTGCACTTCTGTTACTTACAGAGGCCGTAGAAAACCTACAAGGATTTTATGTAATTTTTAAAAATTTTAAAGAGGAGAAATTACTTTTTCAAGTTCTCATATTCTACTGAAAATCCATAGTCCCTGAAGATGGGACCTTTGAAACTGATCTATATTCTCCTTAATCTCTTAGACATTTTGCTAATATACTCTTGTATCATACCTTTAAAATATTTTTCAGTGTTATGTTTCAAATATATTATTAGGAAGCTAATTAATTTAATAAACTCCCTGGAACTATACACACACACACATACGACTGGAAGAGATCTCAGTACATCTTCTTTCATTCTTGCAGGCAATATAAATGACAAATGTGCCAATATTGACATTTTTCCTGCCTCTTCTTAAAAATTTTCAATACTGGAAAGTGTTTGGTATCTGCAACTATTCTAATCAATGTGCCTTAATATTATAAGAAAAAAAGACAACATAAATGTACATTACTAAGAGCAGATGAATCCTTCCACTGTACTACAGTGGAATATGACAGCTATATAATGTTTGTTAATATCACAAGAATATATTAGGATAATTATAATCACATCAACTGCATTAACCTCTAACAAGTGGACATTGCTCACCTCTATGGTTTTAGTCATAAGGGAAATCGGAGTGATGATCTGGTAACACATTTCTTCAAATACCAGCATTCAGTTCACAAGAAGAGCTCTGAAACAGTAATTGTTGCAGAGGCATAGAAATTATATATAATGGTAAACTAGGTTGGCACATCAGGCAGTATGGCCTAGGTGTTGCTTCTGGTGTTTGCTGAATACATTAATTTCCACTGTAAAGAGCATTGTTGGGCTTTCTTTTTTTGTCCATCAGATAGCAGAAAACATTCAGAAAGTTAATTTTCAAGAATTACTGATCACATGCATTCAATCTACACAGTTTCAAAAGGTTCAAGATAATATTACTATCTCTTCTTTCCTCTGGACAACACCAACAATATGACTGCATCATTAAGAAATCTCTGTACTCTTTGTGATATTTGCCACGTGAAACAAGTTTTAGTGTTCAGCATTATTCTCACAGGACTCATCTCTTTGGCAATAGAAACAGCTATTTACAAGTTCCTGTCTTTGAGTGAAAGTGCTTCTTTAGAGCTTCACCAAGCTCTAAAGATATTGCAAAGAAAAGAAGGAAAAAAAGGATAAAAAAGGACCAGCATCATAGATTTGGCTTACCAATGGTCACAGCTGTGCTAATATAGCAGAATATTAATCTGTATTTTTACACTCAGAATGCATTTTGGAAGAGAAAGTTGCTTCTGAAAAGGGCATTTGCAACAAATATTAGCTGTAAATAAATAAAACATTGCGGAGCCTTCTAGGAAATATTTGTGTATGAAAATGCACACACTCATGTAGAATAGGGAGCCAGGCATGCCGTACTTTTCCAGAGCACTCTGTTATGCCATGCTAACTATACTCTTATTGAGAGATTTCATGTCTTTCTTTCTCTGTGCTCTAATACAGGAACATACAGGCCACAGAAAATACATCATTTGTCCAATCTACAATTTTTTACTAAATTTGGAAGTTTCAGAATGCTCATTGAGGGTTGGTTCTTTGTTGTTTTATTCACAGTTGGTATAAGAGAAGGCCCTTTCTTAGGTTCAATTGGGAAATTGCTCTCTAAAATGAACAAAATGAAATTCAATTTATAAAACCTTATAATTTTATATTTAAATTCATATTTTCAAGTCTTACACTTATCTGACAAACCAGAGAAGTTGTTTTGATTAAGTCAGTGGCACAAGGAAACATGACAGTATTTCTACTACTAACAAGCACACAATGTCTGTAAAAACTCAGATATTTTTAGAATTAGATTCCAGAGACTTGTAACAAATCCTACTTTGTTTTAAATATTGGTTAATCAAACTGTTAGATAAATTAAAGACTTTATCATGCTTTTAAAATTATTTACAAATTACCTGACTTTTGTGAATAACATTTACATTGATGACTTGAACTCGGTTTCTAAAATGCTTTTAAAAATTAGTCACCTTGTGTTGGTTTGTTTTTTTCAGAGGAAAATCAATGTGATTCATTCTATGTTTCAAAAGATTACTTAAATAAATATTTTTTCAACCTCAAAACCTTGTAATACTACTTATCTAAAAAACCCACTTGATTCTGATTCGACATTTATGCTGTAAGAATATTGTCTAATGACTTGAAGATCAAATAAATTAATTTGCAAATGTAAGTTCAAAGTTTGGCAAACTAGAATGTGATTGTGTCAGACAGTAAGGCATTTTGATGTAACATATTCTTTGCAGATACTGTGATGTGATGAACAAGGTTGTTAGAGAAACTTGATAGAACCTAGATTGAATTTATTTCATGATACTTAAGAATCAATTGATATAACATGAAATGTAACTTGTCTTTTTTGAACTTGTTAGATAAAACCTTCTTTACCAGGGTCAGTTCTAATTGTGCTTGCAGATGAAAATAAATGTTTTAGAGCAAAGACAGGATTTTTTTAATATCTAGAGTGTGATGGAAAGGGTGAAAAACCACAGGGAATAATGACCCTATCACCATCTCTTCCAAAGAAGTTTGTACAACAGACTGATTATGTGAGACAAGGAAAATACTGGTCTAAATATAGGTTCTTTGCTCAAGTTTTTAACAAACAAGGCAACAAACCCTCTGTGAACTGCTGAGAAAATGCCAAGAAATGACCCTTTCAATTCTTTAGTTCGTAGGATCAATGTAAAAGAAGGAGTAAGTTGGGTAAGTGGAAATATTTCATATGAAATTGTTTAAAGCTAGCAGAAATAAATCAGTTTAAATGAGATCAATATTAAAGATTCCTAATTTTTTTCTCATTCTTAATAAGTTTAGTTTCTCCTTCCTATTGTTTTCTTATATGTAATCACATTTGATTAAACATTGCTTTATTTTATTTGGTAGTTGTGAGGACATTCTTTGACATTTTATTTACTGAAGTATACAAGCCCTGTATAACATGTTCAAAATGATACTTCATCAACTGTATATCATACTTTATCTGTGGCACTCCTCTGATAAAGCTGAATTGGTCTATCCATCTATTGTAAGTCTTGATTCAGGAGGTTTAAATATTTCAACTTTTTCTCTCTCTAAGCAGAGTCAGCACATGTTATTTCGTTGTGCCTCCAACTGCCTAATTCTCCAGCCAAAATACTATAGCTCAATAGCAACAAGCTATCAACTCAACCTTGTCATTTCAATTTTTCACACATTTTCTTAGTCTATATTTTCCATATCTCAGTGAATTCTTATCTCCCTGGTCCTATGCCATAGGTTTGTGTTATATAACAAAGCTTCCTCTCTGAAATGTCAAAAATAACCACAAAAACCCCTAAAATCACAAAGGAGAAATTGTCCATGGATACTTCTGCGGATCCAAAGCTCTTAGACTTGTGATCATCAGCAAACCTTAAGTTACGTGGCTTTTCATCACCTGCACTGCAGCTCTGCTTTCACTTGCCAATGCAGTAATGCTCAGTGGAGAACACCTCTGGAAAGAGTTTTGTGTGCCAGTACTCACTATCAGCTGGAGAGAAGACTGCACATCATCAAGAAATCACTCTTCTTTTTCGTCCATTACACAGACTTTTCAAAAACACAGACAAAGTTACAGAAGCAGGTGACCTAAGAACATGTAGCAGTTATAAACAAGGAACTGTAAGTGGGATTAGAAGAGGTATATGAATTTTTAAAATTTCTCAAGAAGGTCATTGTAGGTGTAATCTTGACTTTTGTGATTATGTTTCATCAAAATTTAAGTCATCAATTCCTTTTAAAAGGTAGTATTTTCCTTCCACTTGGAAATATAATTCTTTCCTCAGGATGACCTAATGAATAGCCATTTCATCGGTAATAAATAGAAGATGTCCAGTATCTCTTCACATTAAAACAAAAGAGTGTTAATGGGAAAAAAAAAAGTGAGAAGGAAGAACACATGATATTGTTCTCATTTAACAGATTAATTGAAACTGAAAAGATTTTAAAAGAAAGGAAGGCCTAAAACATATTGACCACCCTAAAGGCTGAAAATAATGACAAAATAGGCCCATTCCAGCAAAAAGAGGTCTTGTAATGGTTTTCTTTAAAAAAAAAAAAAAAAAACCAGTGTTTATCTGCACAGTAATGCAAGAAAATTGAGTGTTATCTTATCAGAACTACAAGGCAGTTACTAGTGTGGCAAACGATGTAATGGTGAGAATTTTTCTGCAATTCTAGAAATAATGATATGTAGAACAAATAATACTACTAAAGCGCCTCACTAATTCCACATGCATATGTATTAATACAGTTAAAATATTAAATGTACTTTAGGGAAAGAAAAACCACAAATCATTTTTAATAAAGTTACGAATGATGCAATGAAAATGTTACATTCACTGTAACATCCCTACAGCTTTGTGGATACATCACTGGCTGTTCTGTGCCTTTCCCACAAGTGCCTATGCCACGTGTCATCAGGATCAATTAATGACTGTAAATGGACCACACATGCACATGCATTATGGACAAGCTGGATATCCAGCTTCTGTGCCAAGCGGATTGCTTTTGCTATTTTGGTTAGTGCTGCCAGAATTATTGGAAGGACAGTGTAAAGTGTGTGTTCTGTCCATACCACTATATGCCAAAATTGAATAATTAAATGGAGTTTCTTTCATCCTTTAAAACATAACAGAAGCAAGAAAAAATAGAAGAAGAAAAAATTAGTTAGCAAATGCAGCATTGAAAGTAGCAATTTTTTCTGAATTTGAAGACAAAAAAAAGGATTAAACTGAAAGAACTACAAAGTAAAATGACTGGACAATCAACCTATTTGAGCTTTGAGTAAGTCAATGAATAAATAATAATCAAAAGTATCAACTGATTATTTGTGGAACAGTAAAAAGAATGACACTGAATTAAAGTGCCAGCAACTACATGTTAATTACCCTATCTCATTGCTGCAAAAAAAGAGGACTAAAATTGTACCATCCATAGCGAGTTGGTAGCTAGCCTTTGAAGCCAAAAGCTCAAAAACATTTAAGCACAGATTATCATTGATTTTCTGTGGTTGGAGTACCAAAGAGATTTACATTCTTTACCAGCCTTATCTAGGAACATCTCCTTCCTGAAACAGAAAGAAATGAAATGGCAGGTAAACACATAAGAGAGGATTTTTGTGTGTGTGTGGAGTTTTTGGTTTTTTTGAGGGCTTTTTTTTGTTGTTTAACCATTTACTTTGGCTTTTTTTTTTTTTTTTTTTTTTTTCTGTGGGGGTGTCAGTTGATTCAGTATGATATTGAAAAGCATGAGTCTGGGATTTGTGTGCAAATACAGGGAAATTTGAATCCTTCGTCATACTCTTTTTGNATTTTTGTGTGTGTGTGGAGTTTTTGGTTTTTTTGAGGGCTTTTTTTTGTTGTTTAACCATTTTCTTTGGCTTTTTTTTTTTTTTTTTTTTTTTCTGTGAGGGTGTCAGTAGATTCAGTATGATATTGAAAAGCATGAGTCTGGGATTTGTGTGCATATACAGGGAAATTTGAATCCTGAGTCATACTCTTCTTGAAAAGGCTCTTTGGATGCTTCATATATATTCATTTCATCTTCTCTTACTGTCTGCTTTAGTCGTCTCTCTCTCTTGGGTCTCAGCATCTGATTACAAATCCATTCTTCCCCAAAACACCAAATCCTATTTAGAACATATTCAAGACACAGCCTCTGAGTTTGAAGTAATCTGTCATTTTTATGAGGAGTTTTGACTGATTTTTATGGGAAGCTGAAGGGAAAAATGGCATGCAGTATGCCAGAATGGAGTGATTAGCCTGCCAAACTTGGACTCTCTAGCAAACACCCTTTGCTGTTCTAATTAACTTACTACATTCACCATTTGCATAAATAAATTACTTAATTGAAGCTTCCTGAACGGCATGACTCTGCACAAATTTTGAGAGACTGAAAATATCTGAGAAGGCACAGCGAATTTCACATTTTATATAAACAATTTCTTCCTTTTATGGGATTCTCGTTCATAAAGTATTTACCAGTGCTATATTAGGTTTGTACAAGATCTTTTTTGAGTTAAATTATGAGTTTTCTAAATAAAATATAAATGCCAGATCTTTCCAAATTAGGTTTTATAATGAACAGGTCAGTGCTTCTTTAAGCACTCATCCAAGATATGGCAATCACACCTCATTAGTGAATATCTTTCTAAGAGTTCACAAAAATCTCTTAAAGAATTTAATGGACACTATAAAGAGATGCAGCTGAATTTCTGTATTTTTCATGAGAGAAAGATAAGGGAATTGCCAAGCCTACAAAAACATTAGAAGTTACATTTTAGTGGAACAATCATAAATTGAGTACAAAATAATTGCAAAAGGAAAATCTCATTTACTGAAATTACACTGCAACCATCTTGCTAAGATAATACTGTAAAAGAAACTTCAACATGAAAAAAAAAAAAAAAGAAAAAAGAGAGTAGAGTTTTGGAAACATCCAGGACACACCTTGTCCTTCTCAATGTTTCTCTTGTTCTAGGAATAGCTTATGCTACAAAAGTAACACATCCTGAAGCAATTGCTCACAATTAAGAACAAAGCAGCTGGGAGAAGAATTCTTTGGTCACAAGAGAAATCAAAATAGAATAAAATACTCCCATGTCTGAAAATGTAAAAACAAAAAAACTAGAGAAATGTGGAGATTAAACCCAACTTTCATGTTAGCCATCTGCGAGCAATTTAATACATGTGGGTGACTTCATCATTCAGTACCTAACCTGGAAAGATCAGACCTGAGTGACTTCTCTTCCAAAACAGAGTAAACAGATCATAACATTTTAGAGTGATTCATCAAGATAAAAGTATGATTTAAATTACAGTGACTTTAGCTGAAGTAAATTATACTAGATATTTCTAAAACCAGTATATCCTCCACTATAGCCCTAACAGGTAAAAAGAATCTCAGAATTGAAATGTTTCATGCAAGCCATTTCTCAACGAACTGTGAGAAATGTGTCAAAATGTGAGGCTGCACCGACACTCATTTACTTGGTGACAAAGCTGTGCCATGATATTCCTGGCTCTTGAGCAAATAAAATAAACTTTGAGTTATGAAAATTTCTGGAATGTGATGAAGCCATCTCAGCAACCAAGGGAAGGTTTGTCAATTGCCCTCCCTATCAGTAACTCCTGTCTCCACCCTTTATTATCCTCTAGAACCTTTTGAAGTAAGATTTTAATCAAATCCGAACAGAGCTGATGATATCTCAAGGCATTCTTCAAGTATGGCAAAGAAAACATTAAATTTACTGTACCACAATTCACACTTAGTGGTGCTCAATCTGTGAAAATTATATGGTTTGATAGTAGCCCTATGCAAATGCTAAAGTAGGAATAATCAGTGTAGGAACTTCATAATTTTCTATTTCTATTGAAAGATTCAGAAATGCAAATATAAGATTACTAAATGTCTGGACATGGATAAACTTTTTCTGCTGCTTCAAATACCTGAACAATCCAATGGATATTAAGGCCACATACAGAAAAAAAAAAGAGGAGAAATACAGTACAAATACAAACAAATGTTATTGTAAGATGTGATCAGGAACTTTTCTCACAGCACTTAAAAATATATGTCCTTGAAACTCATATAAAAAAGATTTTCCAGATGCAAGTTGTTATCTATTGAAAATGAGGGAAAACCCTTAAGATTGGGTGCACTCCCATGACTCTTAGGGGAATGTCAGATTTAAGTTCCTGGCCTGATACAAATGTGTTTGGAGTGCTTTCATCAAAGATAATATGTAAGGTTATTCTGACCAGTTACTCCTCCATTTTCTGATGAAAGTTCTCTGAAGGGAAACAGATTTTTTTTTTATATAGTACTAATGAATTGTACAGGAATGCTGTTTCCCAAGCAGAGCTGTGCCATAGCAATGGATTTTCCATTTGCAAGCACAGAAAGATTTTAATCTAATTACTTAATTGTGTAATTTCCTGTGAAGACACAGAAGATAGCTCAAAAACCATACACATGAATTAAACTGGAGAAGACTCCTTACTGACTTATCTAATTAAAAGAAACCATTTCTAGTGTTTAAGCACACCACATTATTATTTGTTACGGAAATTGCTACAATTACTGAATTTAACTGAAAGACGCTCAGCACAGAAGTTACTAGTTAATTGAAATCATCTTTGGTAGTGTTTCAACCTGCTCTAGATGACTTGGCAAAGAAGTTGCATAGAGTCTCATATATAGGCTATTTATGGTAGAGGAAACTGTGGTGGTTTAGCCCTAACTGAACAATAACCAAACCACCCAGTTACTCACTCCTCCCCACTCAACAGGATGGGGAGGACAATCAAGAGAGAGTTCTAGAACTTTCTGGGTTGAGATAAGGATAACTTGATAGAACACCACAAAGAGCAGGCAGTTACAATGATAGTCAAGAGACACAGAAAAATGGGCAATACCCAGTGTAACTACTCATCGTGCTCAGCCTGCTGCTCAGCCCGACAGCACAACCGCAGTCCCTGCACTAGCCGCAGCGCCGCACTGGCCCGGCTACTGCCGTTATATCCTGAGCATGATGTTACATAGGATTGAATAGCCTGGTCATGACCCTAGAGGCAGCTGGGGAGAGTTAACTCTATCCTGGACCAACCCAGGACAGAAACACAAGCTGAAACAGTAATTTCTTAAACTTCACTGTCAAGGAGATGAACTATGTACACTCTTCCTGTGTCATTCATCAAAATCTGACAATCAACAAAGCTTAACAAGAAACTCATTAGTTCTCTCAGATACACTGTGTACTACATAGACAAGTCCTTTGTTATGTTTATTACTTTCTAGTTCAATAATGATGCCTGAAAATTTCAGGACATTTTAAAAAATGTAGTTCCCTTTATAAAACATTTTGGCAAGGCTCTCCTCATGCTATCACTCACTCTCTGCATTAGGTCTATTCTAAATGACAATCTGTGCAAGGGAGACCTAAAGGTCTATAATTTTGTTTAAGAATCAATCTTTAACTTTAAAAATTAAACTATAATGTATTGTAAGTCTCCCATAATGAAAAGCAAAATAAGAACGTTCAAAAGGAAATATCTCTGTTTTTAATACCAAATATTCATTTTTTTTATCAGCTTGTAAGATGTGTTGAACATAAAGTATTGTTTAAAAACGTTCCTAAGAAACAGAAGCTTAAACTAATCAACATGATTATATGCTTTGTGGGGATAGAAACTCCAACAGGAAATAATAACAGTTTCAAATTTATTTTGTTATGAATTAGAGCAAAGCCAAATCTCAATATTTTCTGCAACTTTTTCTCCTGTATATCAGAGTTGGAGTGTTTCTCTTTGAAATGCCATAAACATTCTCTTTGTCTTCTGTTATTTTTTACTCATACCACCAAGTACCAGTAATCATCAGGCTCCAGCATAGATTGTCACTATAGGCAAGTAATCCCTGCCTGCAGGGTGACAGTGTATGCATGGCCATGATCTGGCCACCATTTGGCCAGGGAGACTGCAGGGCCCAAGGACCTGCACTGCTGCTGATCTATTAGCTGTCAAGTCATGGTGCATGAAGAAGAGGGATATTGGCCCAGGTAGTTTCAGGAAAGACTTCAAGCAGATGTTCTGCAGGCATCCACCTCCCTCTCTCCCATATCTGTTCCTAAAACCAGCCCGGCAACTCTACGTGACTAATCATCCCTGTGGGAAGTGAACTCACCCTTGAGCGTGAGTTAGCCACCGAAACATAACCAGTTGACACTGAGTAGACTCTTGCTTCTTTGATGATTTCTGCACCAAGCAATGAGTATTTTAACTACGTTTGTGAAACTTACTCACAGATGCTCTGATGAAGTCACTGGAGAATGTGAAGTTCAGCTGGGCTAACACACAGAGCTAGACCAGCAGGAAAGTCCTGGATTGCTTCGATCTCATACCCACCTGTAGATACTTGATGACTCTCCAGTCTCTCTTTTGGTTCCTATAATGGATTTAATAAAGGAAGTGCTGACACAATCTTCACCACAGCAGCATAAGTTCTCTTCTCCAATAGGGAAAAAGTATGGAGATAAAAATGGCTTGCTTTGTTTTAAATACAACAAAACAGATGGTTTCCCAGACTACAGTACCTAAAAAGTCTTTCACTGATTCCAGTGTGTACTGTATAATAAAAGTGTTCAGGGGCCTCTAGCTTCTTGTAAGGTATTTTATTGTCTTTATCCACTGGTCTGGATATTTGCCATGATAATAATTGAACCATGAGAAACACATATTTCTTTAAAGCATGTTATAGTGTAGTTTTTAAGGAATTGCTAGTAGAATGTAATAGAAATTATTTACATTAATTAATGCTTTGGGACAATTAGCACAATTGTATAAATGAAAAATATTTTATAGATAAAACATGGATGGTATTCAGCACTATAATTTCTCAGTACAACATTAAACCTAACCAAAATTTTCTAAACTAGAAAAAGTTTATTTATAAGGAATAGAATTCTATGCAGTTGAACATTTTAATTAATGCTTGTACACTACATATTTTATTATTAGCAGGAGAATAAAATATGTTTTCTATTAATTACACTCATAAAGGTATACCACTACAACAGGATGAAGCTTATAAATGGGAAGCATTATACTCTATTCAAGAGGAAGTTAAAAGGCGTTCTTGTAAACTTTGACCTAGGGGAACTGCACCACTGGAGCTGTTTAACTAGGGAGTACTATGAATAATCACTATATTTCTCCCAGATACACGTTTTCTTCCTCAGAACAGTAATAAAGTGGAAAGATAGTAATTCATAAATACCTCAGTGGAGCAAGGGGAAGCTTTTAGAAATCCCAGATGTGCAGAGTTTACAAGTAGTAACCAACAAACAAACAAAAAAAAAAAAAAGGAAAATGTGGATAACTCTTACTTTACTTTTTGAAAAGTGAAATTAGGTAATGTATCAGTGTACTTTAGGGCATAGGAACAATTTTGAGGAATGTGAAAAACCATACACAATATTTCTTCAATCTGTAATTTCCATGAAACAGTAAAGTACATTTAGAAAAACTGTCATTCTGCATTAAATGTTTCCTCATTTGTCCTGTCGCAACCTCATTCCCGTCATCAATGCTTCTAAATGTTCTGGAGCTCAGGTGCAGGCAGGGACAAGACCATAGCATGTGCTAATGTTTCAGGGAGTACCTTCATGACAGTGTTACATTTTTATTTCTCTATGGAAAACAAAATGAAATTTGGCCCTAATGCTTATATGACAAGATAGAACACGATGGAAATGTGTTAGACGATCCAAACAGAAAAAAAAAACCATATATTTAAGGCAGGAGGCATGTGTATGGCATTCATGTTAGAGTAAAACAGCGTCCCCCTTCAATGTAGCCTTTCCTGCTGTCATTGGCTGAAAGTCTTCTACAATTGCATTTGCATCCAGAGTGTGGGAGACATCCTTTTGGATGCATCACCATGGCATGCATGTGATTGCCAGGCAGAAAGGATGAGCCAAAATTGATCCAGAGAGAACTTTTTTGCAAGAATCATTGAGGTATGCTGATAGCTTCTTGCCTCCTCTCTACCCTTATAAAAATGCTGTGTGAGCTCAGGAGACACGGATTTTTTAGATTTTTTTAATTTTTTTGAAAGCACTTCAGTCAGTTTTCTACATGGGAGATTTAGACAGTAAAATCAGATCAAACCACTACTGCTAATTTATCATAAACTAGCAGTTTGTTGGATTTCTGAAGCTGGTGGTAGAGAGAAAGAAGCAAGGGAGTTTTAAGTTCATTTAGAGGGAGTTAAAGAGCAAGTAAAGGACACATTTTGCCCATCTTGCACTCACCTTATTGTCAATCTAGTGAAGAATAAACTGTGATTAGGTTAACTAGTAGGGAAAGAGATGATTTTGTTGATACTTTCTATATTAAACAAGAAAATTCAGTAATCTGTAATTTCAAAAGCTTAAGGAATACTCAAACGGTCACTGAAGTGAATGGACCAACCCACTGGCTTCCTATCGAGGCCTTCATTTTTGAGTAAGTAATTTTACTGTTCAGGTATGCCCAGCAATTTTGTTTGTTTGATATTAATGTATTATACATTTCAGTATACTATTAATAATGAAGCATATATGTATCCAACGGCTAAGGAAGGTAGCTGAGAGGTTACTACATCTGAACGATGTTCTCACTTTGGCCATTTTTCTGTACACTTAAAGACAAATTTTCTTAAGGTCTTGAGCATGATTAGTGTGTCTTATTGTTCTCTACAAATACTGTCAGATTCTATGGGAAAGCCCTACAAAATGTAATATAAAATATCTATTTCAGCCGGGCTTTCAATCACCCAAAGAATTCAAGTACAGCAATACACAACAGTGTTATAGATTATTGCAGCAGACTTAAAAACTATTAAAGAAATATAGTTCTCCTTGAAATAATAAAAATTAAGAGTAAATTCTATGGAAGCCTAATGCGTTTCCATGGAATCTTTGGGTTTCATTCATCACTTCTGATAAGATTTTTTGCTGGAGTTCCAGAGAAACTCTAGCTTGAGAAAAATAAATCGTCTTATGTACCGATATGTTCCATGCTGTCCAGTGTTTTCCTTTTGCAAAATTCACTAGATCTCAGTACCCAAAGCTACTACCTTTCTCCATGGTAGTGACTCATCTAAAGCAAATTCTTTACAGTTATTACTGGAGACATACCAAGGCTCTGGACTTCATAGTTATATAAGGAGTCTTTGGACATCACATGAAAGGAGGCCAAGTGTAATTAATAGTCAGCATCTGGCTACATAAAATCTTCCTGTGCTTGCAGATGTTCAGACCTTTTCTCTCTATCAAACATAAGCATTACAATCTGAAAACAATATGCTAAATATTAGGATCTAACTAAATCCAGGTGAAGAGGTCATGCATGGCCTTGATCTTTTCAGGCAGATACTGGTAGAGACAAAGGTGTTACCTATCTGTGGTCAAGGAACCCATCATTTCTTCAAGGGCCACTTTTGCAACCACTTCATTATGTTTCTTCTTCTTAGAAAGTGCAAATCTACCAGATAACAAGCGGAACATCAAAATACCTCGTGTCTTACCCTGGCTGAGTTCCTCATTACTAGCAGCAACTACAACACTGACAAAACACTCTAGGCATCTCCATGAGGGTAGGTGCTAAATTAATTGGAAATCTGCCTCCAGTTATACAATTATCTAAGCAAAAGAGTTGCATTTTTTGTTATGGCCCTATGTGATAAGTCTTTCTGAAAAAGTGACAGATTTATACCTTCCAGAAAATAAACTTGCAGGAAATACAATTGTTATAGCAAATTAAATATTTTTTTTTAACTCATATCATTAAAAAATTCTTGCTGTTAATTTGTTTCTTAGTTACTTGAGTGAAGGTTGAAACACAGACATTTAGACAGTGTAAACAAGAGTGCTGATAGGTGAATTAATGATTGACAATAAACAGGAGATATTGATCAGTATACTTGAAAAGTTAAGTTTAAATTCTGGATATTAGATGGCTGGCATAATTAGTGCACACATCTTTTGGTTTTGTTTACAACATGTTTGGAATGCATTTGAACTCTTTTTCTGTGAGAGATGGAACTTCAAAAAATTGTGTCACGTTTTACATAATTATCACAAAACATTGTTTTAAATGCTATATAAGCTACTGTATATAGCATCTTTAAATAAAAGTAATGCAAATTCTAAACCAGTAGAATTAAATAATGACAGAAACAAAAGTCTGAAGCAATATCTACACTGGCTTTGCTTACCAATGCTTTTATACAACCTTGAAGGACAAGGTTTGAATTTGAGCTAACTTCCTCTTGTACTGAACTTTCTTTCCTAGATAGCCAGCTGACTGACCCAAGTCTGGACTGCAAAGTTAAAGTGGACAAACTAACTGCTCTGTGAATTGATTCTCATGTGGTATGTACTCATCCAGTACTCTCTCCTGAGGAGCTGGACCCCATCCACATCCTGAGACATTTAATAACTGTCTGTGCAGGATACTAGGGGCCAGAATTCCGTTGCATTTGGAAAGAAAAGTAGATACTTTGCAAAGCTCACTTGACATATAGCTGCTGTTGGTAGCACCTGCATTTGTAGTGTCACCTGCCTGGGTATTTAATAAATGTTACCAAATACTCATTTCTATAGGCATTTTGTATGTTTCCTTATTTTCTCTATATATCAATTGGGATTAGAATTTAAGTTCCTTGCTTTGTGCGTTAACATTGTGGTCAGTATGTTTTATATTGTCAGTACTTTTATTCAAAAAATTACACCTCTTCTAAGCAAACACCTAGGACAAGCCTGTCCCTAGAATAAGATAGAAAACTCCTAGTTTTAGTATTCTGTGTGAGAATAAAAGCTACTTCAGCAACTGCATATCTTTACTTAAAACCAAGTTTTCTGGATATAAGCATTCACCTAGAGGGCCTGAAACCCCATGGAATTATATCAAGCAGGTTACTAGTCATCCTGCTGTCAATTTTAGCTGACATATTAATCCATCTCTCCCTTGGCTGTACTATGGTACAGCAACTGTACTGTATTAATCAGGTGGATAAAATTGGTCATTTTTTTTTTTTAAGAAGAGAGTGTGGGAAAATGCACCTTTCCAAATTTAGAAGCAATAATCTAATTCAAAGCATGCTCTCAATTTACTTAAAATAACAATTCAAAAATTTGCTTCACAATAAACAAAATATTAATTTTACTATTTTTCTGATTAATATTTTAAAGACAACCTAGTTCTTATGGTAGTTTATTAGGAAAAAGGCAAATTGGTAACTCTTCAAACTGACTTTACTTATTTACAGATTTATTTCTGCTATACGTAGATTGAGTCCAGTAAGGATAATAGGGTGGTCTGGACAACAGAGCACTTGCCCTGGGTGGAAGTGAAGAAGTTAAAGACTTGTTGACCAAGCTTAAGTCTCGTAAGACAATGGGTCATGATGGGATGCATCCTAGAGTGCTGAGGGAGCTGGCTCGTGATCACTAAGCGTCTCTCTATCAGTTTTGAACAATCACGGAGGATAGGCGAGATGCTTGAGGACTGGAGAAAGGCCAGCATCACTCCAGTCTTCAAAAAGGGCAAGAAGGACAACCCAGGAAACTACTGGCTGGTCAGCCTCACCTCCATCCCTGGAAAGGTGATGGAACAACTGATCCTGAACGCCTTCTATAAGTGCATAACCGGCTGGCTAGATGAGAGGAGAGCAGGGGATGTGATCTACCTTGATTTCAGCAAGGCTTTTGACACTGTCTCCCACAACATTCTCATCAGAAAACTGAGAGTGGCTTGGATGAGTGGATGATGAGGTGGATCGAGAGCTAGCTGAATGACAGAGCCCAGAGAGTGGTGATCAATGGCACAGAATCAAGTTGGAGGCCTGTGGCCAGTGTCGTTCCTCAGGGATTGGTTCTGGGGCCAATCTTGTTCAACATCTTCATCAGCAACCTGGATGAAGGGACAGAGTGTACCATCAGCAAGTTGACTGATGACACCAAACTGGGAGGACTGGCTGATTCACCAGAGGCTGTGCTGCCATTCAGTGGGATCTTGATCAGCTTGAGAGTTGGGCAGTCCTCTGTCCAGTTCTGAGCTCCCCAGCTCAGGAGGGACAGAGAACTTCTGGAGAGTCCAGTACAGGGCCACCAAGATGATCAGGGGATTGGAGCATCTTCCTTATAAGGAAAGGCTGTGGGAACTGGGGATGTTTAGTCTAGAGAAGAGGAGACTGAGGGGACATCTTATTAACATTTACAAAAATCTAAAGGATGAGTGTCAGGAGGTTGAGGCATCCCTTTTTTCTATTGTATCTAGCAACAGGACGAGGAGCACTGTGGCATTGTGATGACACTGGAACATAAAACATTCCATTTAAACATAAGGAAAAACTACTTTACTGTGAGGGTAAGGGAATCCTGGCACAGGATGCCCAGGAAAAGGCTGCGGAATTTCCTTCCTTGGAGGTCTTCAAGACCCACCTGTACGTGTTTCTGTGCAACCTGATCTAGGTGGACCTGCTTCTGCAGGGAGATTGGACTACATGATCTCTAAAGGTCCCTTCCAACCCCCACTGTTCTATGATTCTATGGTTCTATGAATCTATGAGTACCATTACCTAAGATATATAGGTTTGATATTAATAATCTGAATGATAATAGCTGATGGAGTCAAAAAATGAAGCATGAAATCTGGCAGATTGCATAACAAGAGTAGGACAAGTATATAAAACTAAATACATGTTGAATTTATCTCTTGTCTTAGATCACTTCCTCTTGAAGTCATCTTCCTTGTTATTCTTAAAGAATTTATCAAGCTTAGCTGTCCAAACTAATGAAAATACTTTTATATTATCTTTGTTTCATATAGTGGGCACGCTTTGTGTGACTAATTGACACCAGAGCACATAGTGCATGTTTTAACATGTTGACAACTGTGCTGAACAAATACTTCAGAGCCTAAAGCCCTTTAATATTTGTGATGGCTTTTCAAATGGAAAAAGTCTTCACTACAGCAAAAACACACTGAATGGCTCAATTCTTTACCTTTTATTATTGTCCTTCATGTTCTGATAATTACCATTCCTGAAACAACTGTTACTTCCTGGAATCATTTAAGACCTACTTTTTCCTAATAGTTCAGACCACAGCCATTCTCTGCTCACATCCACTAAGAAGCAATGTGACTTTTGATTCTTATAACTGGGAAGACAAAGGTAAAGCACAGCAAAGCCTTTTATGAGAAACAGAAAGGAAGTCTTCATCCAAAGTCAATTCACTATAACAATTATTTGGAAACCAGGACTCAGAGAATTTGACTTTAAGCAGTTACTTCAAATAGTTCATTTTGGCTTTCCACTCTGTCCTACTGAAAATTAGATAGATTTTTGAAAAGTTATGTCTCTGTAATAAACTATGCCAAGTCTAAAAGAGAAAAAATAAAATAAGAAAATGGGAAAAAAGATAAAAAACAACAAAAAAGAGAAACGATAAAAAAAAAGGAGGAAAGGAGAGAGAAGGCAAGTCAAAACAAGGAAGAAGAAGAGATAAAAAGAAGTGAAAGAGGGAAAGAGAGAAGAGAGGGAAGGAAGAAGGAATGGAAAGAGGGAGGGGCCAGGAAGGAAAGAAGGGAGGAAAAGAAGAAGAGGAGAAATATAGGGAAGAAAATCCCATGCATACATAGAGGATAATTTCTGTCTACATCCGAAGTCTTACTATGCCATGATTCAGTTTAATTCAAACAAATTCAGTGCAATGCAAAGTATTTGAAATAAGGAAAAAAAAACCCCACACACATTTTTTCATGTTTGCAAATAACTAACATTATGTTTACCAAATACAATTTATTCCTGCTGATATAAACAGACATTAGAATATTCCATTTGCCCAGAGACCTGTGAGGTCCTTTTTGTGACAAAAAATTTGTTTATCTCTGCATTTTCAGTTTACAAATTTTGTACATTTTTAATAATGTTGTGATAAGATTTTAGGAAACATTTAAATTAAAGTTCTAATAAAGTAATTTAAAATCCAGTTTCTTTAAAACACTCAGCCTACTAGAGTAAATCTTACCTATTCCCTTGTTCATCCAGTCAACAGCTCCAAAATAAATACAATAACAGAAAGCACCCAAAGGGCTTTAGGCAACCCAGGGCTAAGAAGATACAATGCTAATAGCAATCTTAGTAGACAGTAAAAAGAAATACATTAAGAAGAAAAAGGAAAAAAAAAAAAGTACTTATATACTATTGAGGAGGCTTCTCACTATACAGAACCTTCTCTGTACCTGCAAAATGTGTTTCGTGTTCTCAGGTGCTCTTTCGAGGCAGACTTGTTAACACCAAAGGCACAATGGAAAGGTGGACTGCTCCTCTGGCTAATATAATTGTAGGGGATGTCCATGTTGTTGTTTAGGGCTGATGTTAAGACTTCTTTCAACAAATCCAGGTAGTGTGATCTACATTTCTTCACTCTAATTACTTATTTGAGGCTATACCAAAGTTGTCTACAGTTGTGCTTCTTAATAATACATCACAAACTCTCAAAGGTCTGGCCTAGAGGGTAGCTGTCGTATTTTCTAAGAATTTTCTTCTTAATTGTAGTAGAAGAAGAAAGAGTAACACTGAGTGCCAGATGTCAAGAATGAGAGTCTGCAATGTTCTTGACTTTCTTGCAAATGTCAAGACATATTAAGAGTCCTAAGCTAAAATGCTAAATATGTGTGCTCTGATAGTGTCAAACATACTGAGAGAAGGGGAAGAAAGCCTGTGTAGTACCTCCCTGCATTGGTGTTCAGTGTAGTTTTCCAGACTGAAGGGCAAAGCTAGCAGGCTTTAAGTTGTAGAGCTTATAGCCTTATCAGTATGCAGCTGTATGCATGGCCAACCCGCTGGGTGTTAACCGTGCTCATAGAGTCCCTGTTGTCCTCAATCTTTAATGTACATATTGTCACAACAATCCTGTAGAGTACGGAAGTGCAATTAAATTTGTTTTGCAAATAGGAACTAAGTCACAGACAAATCAACAAACTCTTGAAGGTTTCAGGTGCTTAGTTAGGATTTTGCCAAGTGTCCTGGAGGAAGACTAAGCCTGAGATTAGAGTTAGATTTTGCTCTTTCATGTCATCAGTCAATGGTTAGTTACGCTACTAAATCTCATTGTCTGTCATTAGCCATACAGAAAAAGAAAAATTGTAGAAAAGGTATATTTAAATAATTCTTCAGATTTAATCCTGATTGTAATTCTTGTTTTTTGATAAATACCCATATTAACATGCTTTGTTAACGTTACTGACTTTTCAAAAGTATCTGCATTTAGAGTGAGATAGGTTACTGATATAAGAAGAGTTTAAATTTCTGATTATCATTTACTTGCTACTTTTTCTTAAAAAAAATCTGTCAACACTCTAAGGGAAAAAATGTTTAGTAAATTCTAACTGCATCTCTGTTCTGTTAAATGCATGTTCTTAAATGTGTTCCTGTAATAAACATTCTTAAAACACTTTGAAGTTTGATTTCAAGAACAAATTGACTCGCTGAATTATTTTTCCTATGCATACTGCAGGAACAGAAATGTTTTTTTGAAAATAGTCTTCAATGCCATGTTCATTCTTCTAAATGGCACATCAGGACATGTTAGATATACTTAACAGCATTATAATTGCAATTTTGCTAGGATGCAAAATGTCAAGAAATGCTCTATGTTCTAAACAGTATTGCAAATATACCTGCTATATTTTTTCTTCAGCAAGTGGTTAAACAAAGTTAAGCAAGTTAGATATCAGAAAGTGTCCAGGTTTAACCCCAGCTGCCAACTAAACACCACACAGCCACCTGCTCACTCTCTCCAGAATGGAATGGGGAAGAGAATCAGAAGAGTAAAAGTGAGAAAATTCATAGGTTGAGATAAAGACAGTTTAATAGGTAAAGAAAACAAACCAAGGAATTAATTCACTACAGTTAGCAGGCTTATGTTCAACCATCTGTAGGAAAGGAGAGGTCTATTACATGTAACATTTCAGAAGACAAAAGGCGCCACTCAATTCAGACACCAGCGCCACACTCACACATACACACACAAAACCCCTTTTCTTCTTCCTCTAGCCTTATATGCTGAGTATAATGCCATATGGTCTGAGACATTCCTTTGTATAGTGTAGGTCAGCTGTCCCAGCTGTGTCCCCTCCCAGCCTCTTGTGTACCCCTCAGCCTGTTTGCTGGTGAGGTGGGATGAGAAGCAGAAAATGCCTCCATGTCAGCACTGCTCAGCAATAAAAAATATGACCTTGTGTTATCAACAGTTTCCAGTACAAATTAAAACATAATCCATACTAGCTACTATGAAGAAAATTAACTGTACCCCAGCCAAAGCCAACACAGCAAGGAATATATTCACACAGAATCACAGAATCTTAAGGGTTGCAAGGGACCTTGAAAGATCATCCAGTCCAACCCCTCTGCCAGAACAGGACACACGAGAACTTGTCCAGGTGGGCTTTGAATGTCTCCAGAGAAGGAGACTCCACAACTCATCTGGAAAACCTGTTCCAGTACTCTGTTACACACACAGTGAAGAGGTTTTTCCATATGTTTCTTTGGAACCTCTTATGTTCCAGCTTGTACTCACTGCCCCTTGTCCTAGTATTGGACATCACTGAGAACAGCCTGCCTCCATCCTCCTGACACCCACTCTTGACATATTTTTAAATGTCAATGAGGTCACTCCTCAGGCTCCTCCAAGCTGAGGAGACCCAGCTCTCTCAGCCTTTCATCATAAGGGAGATGCTCCACTCCATCACCTTTGTGGCCCTGTGCTGAACTCTCTCCAGCAGCTCCCTGTCCTTCTTGAACTGAGGGACCCAGAACTGGACACAGTATTCCAGGTGTGGTCTCACGGGGGCAGAGTAGAGGGGGAGGAGAACTTCTCTCATCTTACTGCCCACACGTTCTAATACACCTGAGAATGGCATTGTCCTTGGCCACGAGGGCACATTGCTGGCTCATGTTCATCCTGCTGTCTACCAGGAATATTTCCCCTACTCTACTCTCTAACAGTTCATTCCCCAACCTGTACTGATACATGGGGTTATTCTTTCCCAGATGCAAAACTCTACACTTGCCCATGTTGAATTTCGTTAGATTTCTCCCTGCCCAACTCTCCAGCCTGTCCAGGTCTCATTGAATGGCAGCACAGCTTTCGGGTGCGTCAGCCATTGCCCCCAGTTTAGTATCATCAGCAAAGTTGCTGACAGTGGCTCTGTTCCCTCATCAAGGTCATTAATACTGAATAGCACTGGTCCCAGAACTGACCCCCGAGGGACTACTATGACCTGAACTTGACTTGTAAAATACATTTTACTGGTAAGATCGATTTCATCAGTTCTCAAGTAGGATTTCTGAATTTTTGCCACAGGAAGCCCTCTATTCAGTAAGGCTTTGAAGTCCAAACGTATCTTTACTGTGAAATCAATAGAAGAATCATTTAATTGTTCTGCACTGTGCTAGGCAGAATCAAATTCTAAACCTTTGAATATAATGGAACATAATTTCTCACAACAAAGACATAGAGATGGTGTTTCAACAGTAGTAAATCCCCAGGGCAAAGTAGTAAGTGAGGACCTTGGCAGCAGCAGAGCTCCAAAGGAACATCTTGCTAGAAAGAAAAGCAAACCAAACCAAACCAGGAAAGCAATAATCCGTCTTTGCTATAGTTTATTTCCCACTTTGACTTTCTCCTAAGTATCTCTGATGTGTGTTGGGATTTTATTTTCAAGTATTTCTCTTGCTGCCTCTCACAACGTGAACTAAACTCTGTGCAACAGAAAACTTGATTTATAAGTTAAATCAGTGAAGATTAAATCAACGCTAAATGAAAGATTGTAATGAACACTTACAAAATTAATTCAAACCACTGAGTTACAATTTACAAAACTTTAGTTTGAGCACAATTTATATTAGTACACAAAAATAACTTTTTTTAAAAAAAGGATTGTATTTTTAGTACCTTCCAATGGTGACTGAAATACACAATCTTAATTTAAAATAAAATATAAAAATAAAGAATATTTTAAATGTTATATCTATATTTTAATACTTTGTTATTCCATTAATTACTGATATATATAGAGGAGTAGTAAACTTTCTTCAAAGGGCATCTCAATCATGATAGGTTTTGTAAACCTACAAAGAGAGGGAATGTTTGATTACTAGAACCATGAACAGAACAAAGCATTTAACAGTCACATTAAACAGTATTTAAACAAAAAATATTATCTTCATCAGTAATACTTTGGGGAGTGGGACTGAGAATCTTCCCTCTTAGATGGTAGATTCAATTTTGTATGTACCTTTTCTCAGATCTTTTCTGGACAAGTAACTATAGCCAGTGTAAAGAACTTACGTTGTCCTAGGAGTTAGTAACATGCATATTGAATAGCTTTTTAGAATGTAATATTAATAATAATAGTAATAATAATAGTAATAATAATAATAATATTCAGCTTAAAACAAACAAACCCCATGGAGTCCAGCAGTAGCAGATTGTAGATAGCCTACAATAACTTTGAAAGAACCTAGTTTAATGTCTGTCATGTATCCAAAAAAGGTCATGAAATTAGTTATGCTAATTGAAAATCAGGAATTCCAAAATGCTTACGCAGGAATGCTTTTCTTTTTTCAGAGATATCTGAGTTTTATTCCACTATTTAAAAATTGTGTAGAACCACCTTTGTCAGTACACAGTTAAAACCGCAACAGCTCCACAAGGTGTGTTCTCTTGATGTAAAATCCTTTAGTTTCAAAAGGTGAAGAGACAGAGAACTGGAAGTGTGACTGAATCCAGAATTATTCAACTGACTGCTGGAATGACTTCTTTGGTATCAAAAAAATTCTCTAAAACTGATAACAGGTCCTCATAAATCACTAACTAAAAAGCTTTTCGGCTTCCTTTTTTTTGTGAACTCGACAATTTTTAAGTCAGAGAAGTTCAGATAAGTTTGTGTAAGCATGAGATAAATATAAAATAATTAGGTGTGAAACAAGGAACCAATCTAGAGACTCTGAGATTAATAGAACAATCATCCAGCACAATGATCAGGAAGAGAAAAATCATTGAAACCATCAGTCCAGTGCATAACAGCAGTATAAAAGGCAAACAGGGCAGAGGATTGTTAGATGAGGAGCAGAATATCAAGCAGTAGAGGTTTTTACGGCGTACGTTTACTTTGCAGTAATTGGAAGCAGTATTAAACTGCACAGGTGGGAGATAACTGTGAAGAGTCTAAAATATTTTTTTCAGAGAAAATAAAAGAGAATAACATTATTTTGGGTAAAGACACACCTTTTTCCCATTTGCACAGTACCTAATACAATAAAATGCTTGACTGCAATGTTCTAATTTCTCACAAATCATTATCATGATTAAAGTCAAAGAGCTTATTGGAAAATGATTAAATAAAATGAAGAATAAAATTACAGAAAAGGCTTTTAAAAACTGTTTTGTACATATAAAGTGTGCAAACAGCATAGCATCCCACAAACTACATAGCAAAATTTCTGTTATGGGGAAGTTAGTGAAAATTTTGCCAGTGATTCAGATCAAGACCTTGACCTCATGAGACCAGCCTTATACTGGTACAACCAATACCAATTAAATTACATAAGAAATGATGTTATTGCAGGTATTTCTGACCTTCACTAGGGTTATTCCAAATTCATATCAGTAAGGTCAGCTTCTCCTATCCAAGAAAAAGAATGAAGCACAGATACTGAAGTAATACTGGAGAATATAAAGGTGCTTGATTTGATACCAGTGTAATAACAAAATAATCTGAATTTAACCTAAGCAAAATTACTCTCAATTATAGTTTCTTTTTTTGTTGTTTGGGTGGGGGGAGGTGGTTTGTTTTTATTTTTTTAAATTTGTTTGTGTTTGTAGATTGACTCACATTTTAACAATTTTCTTTTGAAAGATCTTAACAATTCCTATTCATAGAGTTGAGCACAGAAATGAATAAGGTCTTGCCAGTGAACATAGGCAGTTCAGTAAAATAGTTTAGCAGGCAGAGTAATGGAGTTACATTGCATTAATAATTAAATGACATTCTGTTCAACTCCTATGGATGAGACATCAATATTTAGACTTGTATATCTGGAAAGAACCTCCCCTCACTAAAACAATAAACAACTTCACACTAACCACATCACTATCTGTATTTATGCTGTGCAAATTATTACCTGGAAAAATAGTTTTTGAAACCAAAGTATGAATTATTTGCTTGCAGTAATTCTGAACTATAAAAATAATAAAAAAATAAGTAAAAGGAATTAAAAAATTTTTACCTTGAGAAATATTTATCTAATTAGAAAAATTCTTAGATGCAATGTTAGACTATAAATAGGGAAATTATGCATTTATGACAAAGATCAGAAGCCATATTTCACCTAAGAAACTGGTGACATTCAGAACAGTCAAATTCTTAGTTCTATGGAGTGTATCTGACAGTAAGATTTAGAAAAGATCTAAGTGTTTGACCTTTTTTTAATAAGTAGACTATTTCAAATGAGCACATCTGGTTTACGTTCCTAAACCTATGGCCTTTATAAAGTTCTGTTCCCAATTCACACAAAATACCATTCAGGATTGCCTGACATGGTGACCTTCCCTGTAGGTGGCTGGCTGAATAAACCAATTAAATAGATCCAAGAATGTAGCATACATATAGCAAGTTAACACTTGTATCCTGGAACCATTAGTAAAAATACTTACCGTTCCTCTATGCTTTCTACTATAGGTATGGAATTGAGCTGAGATTTTAAAAAATCCATTTGTAAGTAAAGAAAGGAGTTACTAATTTGCACGTTAGAAAAGTTTCCATTACATTGTCACATTTCCATAGATATAAAAAAGCCTAATTCAGAAAAAAACCAAGTAATTATGGCATTAAAAGTCACCATGGTTTCACAAAGATCAAGATATTGAAGAGGTGGACAGGTTAGCTACCTGAATTTAAATGGTCAGTAAATATTTAACAAACACTTTTGTACTAGGTAAAGTTAAAAATTAAATAGTGTATAGACTGTGAAGTTTTCATTTTTTTATCATAACCATTAATAGGACGCTCATTGTTATTTGTGTAGAGTGTAATGCTTTTTGACTTTGCCTTCCATTTGCCTTGAGGACAAGCCAGTTCAAAACTGTTCAGCACACAGCACCACGCATAACAGGTAATCTGTCTAATTAAGGCCTGTAAGGATATTCAAAGTAAAATATTAAAGAGCTTCCATAACCTCACTTTCACCCTCCCTGTGTACCGCAGCTTCTGAGACTCAGAGATACCCTAGCCATTAACTCAAGTGTTTACACTCTAAGCTCAAATTCTACTTTGCCAGAATGGTTCATTTCCCATTTTACAAGTCTGTTTTCTCATTTACAGGCAGAAAGCAATTTATCAAATTTTTATATTACATTTCTCAGCTTGTTCCAGTATTGGATGATATGATATAATATATGCCTGGAAATTCAAAATGCAAAAGCATACTGTGACTTTATCCAGGGACCTAATAAGATTTATATCCACATTTTTTTGTGTGTGTTCATTTGGTGCATTTCAATGAATTATTAATTATGACCAACAATAAAATATTATTTTGCTCTGATGCACAGCAAAAGGAAAGATACCCAAGAGAACTCCATCTGAGAGCTCAAAGTAGACATGGTTAAAGTATGCTCACAAGTTTCTCATCAAGTATTGCATGACATCCATCTGCCCATCAAATGAACCAGACTGAGCCTTTCTGAAGATACAGATGTAATCTATGGGGAGGTAAAGTCAAGATTTATTACATATTGCAAGGCATTGATTTGATTTCTTTTTTTTATAAACAGCCAAAGCTACGACAGTGAATATCAAAAGATTCCATCCTGTTTTCCAAACTTATTTTCAAAGGTCGACATATAGGGTGGAAATGTATGTTAGGATACATGTTATTAAACTGACAGAAGTCAGATTCAAAGCTGTGTGTAATAGCTTTTTACTTAGCTTTTTACTTATTTAAATCATACTTAAATTCAGCATTATGTAACAGTTTTAAACACATTATTATCTGATGATAAATTTGTTTTCATTTTACTCTCATTACATTTTCCTAACTGACCTTAACTCTAACAGAAGCTTTCAGAATATTCTAAGTAAATATGTTGTACCTTCTTGTCATTTAAGTTATATATCTTGGTTTTTAAAACAATGAAAAAATACAGTCCTTCATATAAATTAATGTTGTAAAGCAAAAAACTCTAAAATTTTCTTTACTTTCAAAGTCACTATAAGCAGTGTTTTTGAAAATGCAATGAACAAATTTAAAGGCAAATTAACTTTCTCTCCCTTACAGCTATCCAGAGAGTCAAAGAACATCTCGTAAAATATTCAGAGAAAATGGCAAGTTAAAACACTTCGGGTCTAAAGGCAGTAAAGTAAGACTAAATAATAATTTCTGATTTTCTTTTAAATAGAGTATTCAAAATTGTTTTGGTCTTTGTCATGGTATAAACAATAAATTTATAAAAAATAACACTGTTCCCCATACATTAAGATGCACTTTCAATAAGCCTATTTTTTCTCAATAAAGACTTAATTTTGACTTGAAGCCTATCAGAAATATATTTAATGTGCTAAATAGACCTAATTGAAGAATATAGCATGCATTTTACCAGTTCTTAAAAAATCATTTTTTAGCAAATAAGGAGTGAAATGTTTCACGCTTATAAAGGATTACTAAGAATGATAAGAAATCTGTATAAAAAAAATCATACTCAAAGCTAGCTTAATGCTTATTTGAAAGAAAAAAGAGTGCTAATGGATTCTGACAGGCTGATCATGTCTATAATAGCATCAAACATACCAAATCTTTTTTTCACACCACACAGTCCCCAAGGGATCATCAACCTATAGATTGAAAGCCCTGACCTTTGACATTTCTGTAGTTAACTATCTACAAATGGGCATGAGGTCCCTTCTTGGCTTATATTGATTACAAATACTGGTTTTAGATAAGACCCATTCACAACATATATCCTCTAAGTTTTGAAGCTTCCTTATAATCTCATTTTCAGTTGCTATCCTCCATTAAAAATAAGGATGTGATCTGAAATCCTGCCTATTCTTTCATTGGTCATGACTTGCCACACTTACAATTGATTATCTTCCTTTCACTACCCTTTTCCTTCTTACACCTTTGATCAAGTCATGAGGAAATAGCTGATTCCTTACAAAATGCAACAACAATTAATTTTTAAAATTTATTATTCAGGGAACATTTACTCTCGAGTGGTAACTAGAACTGACTCAAATGTTCATCTATGTTATCCTTATTCTTTCAAAAACCTCATTTAGGAAATTAATGAACAACAGCTCAGTCATATCTCATGCTTACATATTTTAAAGGCACTTAGAGATTTGAAACAAAATATTTCTTCTGGAGAACAGGAAGCAAAATCTTGTCATGTAACCCAAGCACCTCACAGTTGACTATTCCTTTCACAGAGCAGTCAATTCTTTCACAAACCTCATGCCCAGCTTGGGATTGCCCTTTTGGTACCAGGATATTACAGAGTTTCCCCACTTTGGTGCCTCTCTGCCACATTAATGAAGGAGGGGAGCTGCTCACTCCTTTGCTGGTGGGTGCAAGAGATTATTTAATGAAGTACATTGAAAAGGCAGATTCATGCTTCTTAGCCCTTATGTAAGTGGTAGGAAAGGAATAACTATAAAAGCAAGAAAGAAGTAGGATGTTGTACATGGAAGTTTCTCAGTGCCTCTCTCACATGCCTGTATCAAGTCAGGAACAATCTCATTCTTGGTGAGATTAGAAAGATTTACCATTTTTTTGAGATTTGAAAAAAAAAGAAGACTAACTGTTGTTACACTAGACTGTCAATATATGCAGTTCCTGCCCCATGGTAAAACAGTAAGCTTTGTCCCTGTTGTCTTGTCAGAAGTCATGCCCAGTTTTTCCACATCCCAGTTTTCAAAAGCTTGACAGTTTCTTATGTTTCTTCTTCCTTTCCAGGGAGAAAATGTTCACAAGAAATGACCTTCTATTATGGTAAATTGAGATCTAGTGACTAATGGCTAATTGTTATTGCAGTTCTTGACCTGATCTGTAGCTCTGGAAACCAAATCTCAGTCTCTAGAGTGTAACTAGATATAACAAGCAGTCCCTGAGTTTATACAAGCAGTGTATTAACAACTGAGCAACTTCAAAATTGTTACCTTAATGAACAGTCTCAGATCTAATAAATTCCAATGCTAAAACGAGGTGAACACACAATTGTTTTCATTTGAACTGACAGAACTGAAAATAAGACTTTTCTCTTCTATTAGATTATTCAGGGTGAAGAATACATTAGAAAAAGGGAGGAAACCTTCTCATTGGTATGTTTTTTCAACAGCTTCAAGCTGTTAACAGTTACATTGTCTCCAGGTATGGGGTGGTGCATGTTATGGCTAAATGATTAGTTTAGAGTCTCTTGACATATAGACTTTTTCTGTTCCCGAGTATCAGCTGTGAAAATGTATTTCCGAGCAATTAAACCTCATCTCCTGCTGGCTTGGGAGCCAGGAACCTTGAAATTTCAATTCAAATTCTCCAACACCTACTACTGCTGAAAAAAAACCCAAAACACCTCAGTTAGAGTCACAAAGAAATCTATTGATATATGTTTGAGTGTCTTTTAAAGACGAAAGTGAAAGGCCTGGGAAGAAAAGTTGCTAACACTGTAAGTAAAGCAGATGACAAAAAGTATTTGCTTTTATTTTTATGGTTTGGAACTTGCAGCACACATACACATTAGCAGGCACAACTGAAAGAGAAGTGTGCAGTATAAAACAGTAGGAAGTGAAAATTAATATCTGACTCTTTCCTTCTTTCCCCAGTCCTAAACAAGACTTTCTGACTATACAGTTTTTAAATGAATGAACCTCTATTTATAAATACTTGGTTGGTAGCTCAAGTGATAAATGCAGTATTAGCTGCAAGGTTATTGTATGGCACAGGTTATCTAACAGTGACCTGTGTGGCAACTTGGTTTGTCTGTGTAGTTCAACTAGAGGAGATGACACAGCATCACCTTTACCAGAGATTGCTAGCTCTTCTATGCAGATGCTGGAGAGATGAATATTCAGTTTCAAATTCACTTCTAACTATATTCAAAGCATATTAATAGCATACACTAGTAATATCTATGTTTCTTAGTCTGTTTGTCACTGAATCTTTTGAATGACGGTTTGCCATAAATGTTTTAATTCTAGCATGTGTTTTGTCTGTATTTCAATGACTTTTATCTGAGAGATACAAAGACATGGGAGAAAGCGGGAAAGAAAACCCTTTGATTATATTGCTTTTACGTACTAAGGAAAAAAGTGACAAGAGCTTTCCATCAGATTCTGTCACAACAAGGTTGAAGTGTTTGCTTTGGGTAGATGCAGCTACTGTCTGCAATAGTCTACTGTTGCTTGCAATATATATAATTTTCAGCTTGCGTAAAGCCTAATCAATCATGTAAACCAATATTTAGCCTCAATGTGATGTAATTTAAGACAATTTACATGGAGAAGTTTAATTATTTATTTTGTAAGTTACAAGCTACTTGAATGAAATATGTACAATAAAAAAAAAGACCTAATGCAGTTCATGCATATTTTGTAAGGACTCAGCTCAAACTAGAGGAATACTGACTTCAAACCAGGGGAGTACTGACTTCTGGGGAGGACGTTCTGGCGACCATGAGGTCTGATGACGTCCTTTTTCCATGATTTGTCTACATGAGTAGAAAAGAGGCAACCTCTCTAACATCAGCAACAATTACTAGATATTAACTACTTCCTAGCATTAAACATTTGTATTTTTTACTCTGATGGAATTACCAAAGGCCACTAATTAAATAATTACCTAATATTGTGGTGTTTGATGATGAAATGAGGAAACAAGGCAATGTTGTCTTAAGAAATAGCCTGAGTGGTCGGGGAACAAAAGCATCCACTCAGCTCACTAGTCATTATGTTACTATTAGATCTTTAAACTTATTGTCATGAAATGGTATGCTTACTAGCTGCCTTTTTGTTGGCACTACTTGCTAGATTTATCAGCAAGACTTCGTAATATAAAGTAAAAGCCTTTTAATCAATTAAGGTTTCTGCTCTCATTCAAGTCACCTCAAACTTGGAATTCCTACATGGAAGTGCTATCAGGTTTTAATTGCAATTAATATATTAGTGACCCCTCCCCCCATGTGTTTTAAGCCACAATAGTTTCCATACTTTTATCATACTGAAAAGCTGGCCAATGGCTTTCTGCAATATAATTGAACTGAATATTTCTAGTTAAAGTTTCACATTGTTTCTTAAGGGTGTAACTTGATAGTATGTTAAGCTCAGACTGGTAGAACAATATTTTACACCTCCAGAATCTCTAATTTAATACTTTATCTGATTTCCACAGATGTCAAAAGCAAGTAATAATTATAATTGGATGAATACAGCAAACATATTTCTATGAATATTCTTTTGATTTTAAAGGAATTAGTTTAAATTGTGTACACACTGCTTCTGTGATTACTTTCCACAAATACTCTAGTTAATGAATTTGTGAAAAAGAACATACAGAAAATGAGATACTTACATACATCTATTGTACAAATAATTTTTAATTTAAAGTGTAAGTATTTGGCTATAAAGCTTCATAGATAAAATTATCTAACCAGGGAATAGCAAGGCACTTTATGACCTTCATGACAAGCCTCGTTGCTGTAGGTGAATGCTGGCTGTTCGCAAACAACTTATTCTGATTTTTGGATAGAAAGCAGGAGTAGACTTTCTACATTTTCTTTCTAGAAATAAGTCTTCTAGGAAGATTGATAAGCTGAAATATTTTAGGTGAAAAAATATTAGAGTTCTGAAAGCAGATTACTTTCATTTGTATTTTTTTTTTTTTTTGCCTCTTCTCCAGTGGCTTACAGGCACGAAACTCCTCAGAATTTTCTGTGGGTCGTCAGGAGAAATATTTTCTGGACTAGCATTTTCCTGATTAGCATGTAGTCTAGTGAAGAGGAGACTGAGAGGGGAATCTAATATTTACAAATATCTAAATGGTGGGTGTCAGGAGGTTGGGACATCCATTTTTCTATTGTATCTAGCAACAGAACAAGGGGTAATGGGATGAAGCTGGAACACAAAACACTGTTCAGGTGAGGGAGCCCTCAAACAGGCTGCCCAGGGAGGCTGGGGAGTCTCCTTCCTTGGAGGTCTTCAAGACCTGCCTGGATATGTTCCTATGCAACCTGATCTAGGTGGACCTGCTTCTGCTGAGGGGATGATCTCTAAAGGTCCCTTTCAACCCCTACTGTTCTATGATTCTGTGATTTCCTGGCTGTTGTTCACACACCTATCAGAAGTGTTTCTCGTTTAAACAGACTTGAAAACTCTTAGATGAGAGAGAGTTTCTGCTTGCAGTAATATATTTGGAGAATGTCTGCCAGGCTGAAATGAGATGACCTTTCCAACCTTCTCACCACTGCTTACCTCTGTTTTTTAAGAATGTCTATGGCATACAGTATTCAGGCAACAAAGTGAAAACGAATTAGATGATTCTTCTATCCACCAATATAATACATCAACAGTCATTCAATTCTCAATAATTAAAATGAACGTCTACCAAAGAAGCTGATTATTTCCTTCAGGTATGTTTATTTAGAATGAAGGCACTTCTAACTGCTGATAGACTATCTTTCACAGCCTTTGCAATTCTTTTTCTTTTACCCCTAATTTTTTTGATGATTCCTAAGTCAGCCTCTACTGCATACGTTTATAAAGTCTTTTGTTTGTCATGATGCCTATGGCTTTGAGGAGATAAGCCTGCTGCCTCTCATTCCTCTGAAATTTTTCCTGTTTTTTTTTATTCCAGTCATTTCTGTTTCTTTCCATTTTTTTTCCACTTCTCTCTCTTCTAATTTTCTCTTTTCAGGCTCTTTGTTTATGATTTTTTCCTCTAGCCAAGCTAAGTAATTTTTGCAGTTGGGTGTTTACATAGATTTTGTATTTAAACAAGAAAGTTTTGATGTCATGCAGAAAAGCTCTAAATTAGTAGTAAGTATAGGTAATTTAGCCTTGCAGTCAACGTATTTCTCTGGGGTGAATATTACAGAGAACATGCCAGGGTTTCACTTTTCTACCTTGCAGGTGACTCTTGTTTTGCTAACAATACTGCCAAAATGCATAAAATATAAAATATTTTTAATATCTCTTCCAAACTCTGTAGCGGGAATGATTGATGATATACAATCAATGGGCCAGAATTTTCTAAAATTGTCTCCCTCATGTATCTCTGAGACAGTCGGAGGGGCAATTTATCAACAAAAAATAGACAAGATTCAATAGGGAGATAATGTATTCAGCTTTGATTAAAGAAAGCCCAGTATTGACTAGTAGCTTTATAGTTTGTCTATACTATGATTTATTCTTTTGTCTGGATGAAAGAGAAACAGAAAAAGGAGAGGGTATAGCAAATAGTTCCTGGGAAAATCTTGACAAATAATTATTTTAATTACAGATGTAGAAATACATTTAAAAATGAAGTTTTTAAAAACAGGGTGAGATGACACATATTAATTGTTGAAGAAGCATGACAGTCTGGAAATCTGTGCTTACTGAGAGAGGATTAAATCGGGTCAAATCTTGTTCAGTTAATTAGATCCATGTCTTTCATTCGAACTACTTTGTAGGGAAAAAAAAATCACAGCTAATTTTTGTGACTAGTGTTTAATTCCAGCGTCTTGTACATGTATCATGGTGTATGCAGTGACCCATGAACCTGAAGGTAGCACACAAGTAGGTGCTCGGATTTACATTGCCAGTAGGAATCTAAATGTTACAGTACCTAGGATTTGTTTATGTATTTATTTATGGGTCACTCAAAACTAACTCATGTACAGCCTATTGTAGCAATTCAACTGGATGAAAATGAAGGATGTACTTTGAATGTAGCAGCTTGATTTCCTGATCTATATTCCTCTTCACTCTGGTGATGTGGTATTCATAAACTAAAACATAATTTTCTCTCACATGTACTCAGTACCCATATAAAGTTATGAGGAAGACAAGTAGATTAATAATTATTTCAAAGCTGTATTTTAGGGAATTGTAACAATGGAAGTTTGTGGTTTTGTGACTCATACTGAATGCTGCCTACTCTTTGAAAAATCCTGTAAAGGAAAAAGTTTTCATCAGCAAATATTATACACACTGAGTAGCACATCTTTGATTTGCCAGAGGATTCAGCACTGAGAGTGCCTTTCTGTAAAGTAACTTAACTAAAAAATAGAACAAACAACCTTAACTTCAGCTATACTTTGTGTGTCTAGTGAGTTATTGCTGATTATCAAGTATGCTATAAATTGACATTTCCTCTAACCAGCTGTACTGTGACTACTGCACACAGACAAGCCCTGAGATGTAACCATGTGTGATGGAAGTACCAGACAAATCTTCACAGTTTCTTTAAAGTTTTTTATGCCTTTTTAATCCCACAACATTTTACAATAATGGCTTGATTATTTTAACTCTTTGATATTTATTGCAGAATAATGATTCTGATTACTCATTTGGTGTTAATATGCCTATAATAGAAATTTAGTAGAATTTTCACTGAAATTCAGAATGATCTGGTACATTACTTTGAAGTTACTACTCTGTTATGTTCTCACAGCTCACCTGAACAAAACTTAATGAACTTCTGTAAATAGGGTGGATTTGGGTTCGTATTGATCCCACTTGGCCAAAAGTGACCCAATGAATGCTGGGAATGCAAATTCTATGGCAATTATAAATTACTCCAGTTTTCAGTGTCAGCTCCCCAAAGGATGTGCTACTTTTCAGATGCTCAAGAGGAAGGAAAGTAGACAAAGTGAAGTAATTTATCTAATAGAGGAGGATTATTAATTGAGGTGATGTGTCTTGTTTTTTTTTCAAATAAAACTTGATTGTTCTTAAAATTCTACTATAGGCAAAAGATGTAAAGTTATTAAATAAAAGGTTAGCAATCAGTCCTTCAAACCTCCATGGAGAAAAAAAAAAAGTCTAATGACCACAGCAAGTGATCTATTTATTCAGAGACTGTCTGTTGACCTTCTTAACAGACAAGAAACTTGCATATATTGATTACAGCTTTAAGAAAAATAGCTTAAAATCTTTTTGTGTTTAAAACTTTTGGTGTCCTGATCTGGATTTAAACCATAATGAATGGATTGTGCTTTGCTTTGGACTATGACTTTTTATTGTATTATTCTGACAGAGGTTTTTAGCTTCTTTACAAAGTTATTTTAATCTGCATTTATAGTGCCAAGGTCTGCATGTTTCATAAAATAAGCAGGGATTATAAGTGACTGACTTAGTCATATTACCAGAATCTATACCACATTGTAGATCTTTATAAGGATGTTTGAACTGATAGATTATTTGGATCTCTGTGTATAATGGAGTGTGAATTCCTTTTCCTCCAGTGACTTTTTGCACGCAATAACTCATCCTATGAGTCAGTACACTGAATCAAGAAAATCTCTCCTTTCTTAAATGAGGACCAAATTGTATGGTCTCCATTTTACTGCCCACTGACAAGTGCATTTTAGATGTTGTTAAAAGGGTTGAACTAAAGCAAAATTAAGATTTTTTTTTAAAGTCCCTGAGGTTTAAGCAACAAGTTGAGCATTCACAAGAAGCCCAGATGAGTTGTGCAGTCTCCTTCTCTGGGGACATTCAAAACCCACCTGGATGAGTTCCTGTGTGACCTACTATAGGACATCATGCTCTGAAAGGGGGGTTGGACTGGATGATCTTTCAAGGTCCCTTCCAAATCTTAAGATACTGTGAAAGTAAATTCTGAAATGCAAGACAAATACTCCTACATCTTGCAAAGAGTGGAGACTATTCTTGCAATTTTTAACAAGTCCAGATGTATTTGTTTATGAAAATAGATTTCAGTAAGGGAAAGATCTCATCCTGCAGCTGGTTCAGAGGAGGAGATTTTCAGCTTTCAAAAAATCAATATGGCTCTCAATAAATGAGACTGTCTAACCATCTGGAAATTGAAAAATAAGACAAAATTTAGCAAAACCCAGGCAAAGCTTTGAGTCTATTAGCAAGCTTAAATATTTGGGATATAAAATATGTCTGCAGATGGGTCTTTTTTTTTTTTTCCTCCAAAACTAAAATAGTACTTCAGCTAAAATCCAACTTTCATTCAAAAAACTCTGAACCAAAAATTTCTAGGCAGATTTAAAATAGATACGTATATATTCATTGAAAGAGTGGAGATATAAACAGAAAGCTCTAAACAACAAGAGAAAGACTTTTATTTCAGTAGGTTTTCTTCTTCACTAAGAGTATAACTCATTCTTGACATTAATTATTGTTGCTACTTAAAAAGTTTTGTCATTAACAGCAAAAATACTCTGTGTTGCTCATTCTGGTGAGATATAAGTGCAACTTTATCAATAGTTACTCAAAAACTAAAAGTAAAGCAGCTGTGTGTTACCAAGATGGTTTCTGAGATGGCTTATAAATTAAGAGTGTAAAATGATTCTCTGTAGAAAAATCTACACTCACTTATTTTTTACTTAAAAAGTTTGAGTTCATCAAAGACTTATAACAGTGAAAGCATCAGGACACGTTACTATACTTCTCCCATTATTTGAGACTATGTACAACTTAAAAATGTGAAAGAACTTTGGATCTATTTAATTAGTGAGTAGATATAAGTATATGAAATCTGTTATGGCTGTTTGTTTAGCTCCCTGACCAGAGACGATGAAAGATTATTAAAGTCTGATGAATATTATTCAGGTGTATCTCAAAGAATAGGATGTTCACAGCACGTTGGAAAGTGAAATAGTCATAGAAACATAGAGTAGTTTGTATTGGAAGGGATCTTAAAGATCATCTATTTCCAACCACCCTGCATTGGGCAGGGACACCTTCCTCTAGACTAGGCTGCTCAAAGCCCCATCCAGCCTGGCCTTGAACACTTCCAGGGATGGGGCATCTGCTTCATCTCTGCTCAACCTGTTTCAGTGCCTGACCACCTTTGCCATAAAGAACTTCCTAGTATCTAATCTAAATCTACCTTCTTTCAGTTTGAAGCCATTAACCCTTGCTCTGTGTGGTGATTTAATGCTGGCTGGGTGCCAGTCTTCCATTTTCTTGTAGCTCCCTTTAGATACTCTCCGGAACCTTGTCCAGGTTGCATAACCCCAACTGTCTCAGACTGTCTTCTCAGTAGAGATGTTCCAGCTCTCCCATGATCATTGCCATGGTCCTCCTCTAAATTAATTTCAGCAGGTTCATGTCCTTCTTATATTGGGAGAACCTAAGCTGAACTCAATTCATGGAAAGGTCTCAAGAGAGCAAGAAGAATCACATCTCTTGATATGCTGGCCATGCATTTTTTTTTTTTTTTAGTGTAGCCAAGGATACAATTGGTGTTTTGATCTTTAAGTGCACAGTGCTGCTCCATATACAGTTTTTCATCTGCCAACTCTTCCAAGTCCTTTTCCTCAGAGCTGTTCTCAGTTCACTCTCTGCCCAGACTGTATCTATGTTTGGGATTGCCCTGACCTTTCTGCAGGCCTTGCGCTTGGATTTTTCATGAGGTTTTCACAAGCCTACATCCCAAGACTGTTGAGGTCCTAGAGGAACCTTATTTTATTATAAATTGAAGAGCAAAACAAACAAGCAAAAATAATTTGTGAATGCCAGAACTTCAAACTTTTAAGATCCTAAGAAATATGCTCAAAGTGGGATCAGAATGTTTCAGAGCAATTCACAAGAAACAGTGGAATCACTGAGTGAGGCAGTACTAGGATAGAGAGGCCCTCCTGGATTGTGTGAATACTTGAAGAAAACTTGTGCACGGTGCCAAGAGGACGAGCAGGTCACAAAAAGACAAACAGGTAATCTGTAGACCCCTTTGTCAAGAATATCTAAAAATGCTAAGAAAACTTAGATAAGAAAATGCAGACTGGCATTTAGGCAGGATTTGTAAATTGCAGAAATCACTTATGAAGGGTTTGGAGGGGACATAGGCTATTAGAGGTCTGTATTGCAGTGAACTGCTTTGGACAAATTTTCAATGAAAGTGGGGGAATTCAGGACTGAGGAACTGACACTATCATTAATTGGTGGAGTAAAAAAAAAAGTAGGTGTAGTTCTTCGAGGGACTCAGTTTCCCTGTTTGTAAGTCAAGTTCTAACAACTTGAGCCATCTTAATAAGAGACCTTGAAATCTATGAACAAAGATTGCTATCAAAGAGCAAGATATCATCAAGAACTATGACCTCAGCTTAAAATAATTCTAGGTATAGTAACTTACTCTAAACTTATTATTGAACTATACATTGTGTATTTCATCAATAGACAAAACATGTCATACTGTGTCCATAAATCAAGTACTGTGTTTAGGTTTTCTAAAAGCTCTAGTTAAGTGAGGACAGAGTTTGTGTGCTCTGCAGATGTATATGATCATAATATTTACTGGTGATATAAGCTTGGCTTTGATTCTCTGCATTAACTTTATCAATGCAAGATAACAAATGACTGAATGTAACTGAAAGCTTTGCTAGAAGGCAATGTTGGATGTATGTCTTTTGATTGACCTCATAAACAAATCAGCATTTCTCCCTGGTTGAAACATTCTCTGAGACTGTTAATCATCAGAAAAGAAATATTATACTTTCATCTCCAACTCAGACAATCTATAAACTGAGGCAGAACTAATTCTCACACCATCAATGCATACAAAAGCAGTCTCAAGAATGTCTTCTAATTACCTGAGTGCCACATCCTGTGTGGCAATTTAGTCCACTCACCTGAACCAATGGTAACATGCTCATTTGTTAATATAGGTTAGATCTCCTATTTTCTGTGGAAAGATTTAGAATTCTCTCCTTTTCCCTTTTAGTAGTCCCAGACGAATCAGTGCAGGAAATACTTATCAGTGTAAGTGCCGCAGGGACAGTGCTGACAGGTAGTTGCAAAGCAGCAAGGAGCTCTGATGCCAGAGTTATAAAATGCAAGGCAGCTGGGGAGTGTGTTTACTGGAGAGTGTCTGGGTGACCACAGTCTCCCCTCTGTGCCATTGGCAGAGTGACATGGGGTAAACTCCATAAAGAAAACAAGTTTTTCCTGTCCTCTTGAGGCTTCTTTGCCTTATGCTGAAGGCTTCTGAGTGTCAGGCAGCCTCCACAGCATTGTTCAACTTTTGAAACTTGATAGCAAAGAGTAGCTATCCTAGAGTTTGCTCAGATTTTAAGCAGAACTATTCCTTTCAATAATCAATTAGAACAAATTTTAACAAGACATAGCAGGAAGGAGTTAAGCAAATTAGAAGTATTCCCAAGATTTTACTTCTGTTCAACTATAATTAAAATCAAACAATAGTGCAAAAGTAGTTTGGGAATATCATACAATGTAGCTCTGAAGAATCCCGGGAGGAAGTTATAAATGCTTCCAGCAAACAAAGTAAAAAGAAACATTAGTCAGTCACAAGCCTCATTTCCTCAGTGATGGGAAATAACAATGTCATAAATCACTAGTTACCTTAAGTCATATGATCTTTTGTGCCATAGGCTTTTTGATAATCTTTACATTTACTATCATGGGAATATTTGTTGAATAAATATGTACTAGACCAAATACACAATTTTAGTACAACAAGCACTTTTGTGAACAGCACTGAAAAATGACCTGCACATGCTAGGGTCTCTCAGCTGTCACTTTTTATCAAATTTGTACTCTTTATGTGTTCTTTAATAAAGGATGTGTGAGGAAATATACCTCTTATAGACAAAGAGTTTATTACAATTGCTAAAAATTCAATTCAGTGCTTTTAACTGGAGATATACCTGATGTTCCCATAACCTGTGGTGTTTTATTCTGGAGGTGACAAAAAATAGTACACTAAACATGCATCTGAGCCAGCTCTAGTCTCAGCTTGCACAGTACTAGAGTACTTTGGCCAGAAAACATGACAAGGACAGGACAGCAGCCATGGATACACTTTGCAGGTCTTGTGTTCAAGTATTTTGTTCTAACACTAATATATCTCTTAATATTGTTCCAGTCTAGGAATAAATATCCACAATTGTTTGGACCTCCTTAATCTCATGGAACTTTCACAGTGTGGATGAATTTCTATAAGTTTTTTTTTGAAGGAAAACCAGCTATAATAGTAATGTCAGGTTTAAGTGAATAAGGAGCTATGGACTGATGTAACAGTAATAATAACTAGCAATTTTTATAGATTTCTTTGATGCGAAATAATTCACATTTATATTTTATGACCACAAACAGAGGCAGAGTAATTCCTACAGTGGAATAACTAACTACTATTCTATGGAAAACAGCTTTCATTTTGAAAGGTAGAGACTAGAATGACAAAATATTTGACTCTCTGTGAGGCTGGTTCTTAAATGTGAGCATAGAATGGTAGATCATCCATTATTTTTGTTGGTGGTTGGAATTTCTCGTAGTTAGACTCCAGAGTTAGCGTATTAACTCTGATTGCTGCTTTTAAGTAGAATCCAGTGAAGCAGATCAGGCAGGTTACAAGTGTTGGCCTCCACAGACATACCCCACAACATTCCACAGCAGCAGCCTGCTTCTCAATGCACCAGAAGGAAACTGCTGGAGGCAAAACGTTGGCCTTAAAGTCTTTAAGCACTCTATGGAACTGGGAACTGCAACTCAGGATCTGCTTTGCTTATCCTCCTATAGATTATTAGACCAAGAGTGGCATCTTTGGCCTGTCTTAAAAATTAAGAGATGTTAATCAGATGTTATATGCTTACAGGTATCAGTGAATAAATATTTTTAGAGATACTGCAGATGAATAAATTAATAAATTGGTAGAGCAACATCAGCTCAGGTAAAATCTCTGTCTGAATAGTTACTGGGAGGTGATTGCTTTAATTACTATGTTTTCTACCCAGATCTGTATGATTCACAAACCAGAAACATGCAGGAGAAACAAGAGATGTCTTTTTAATTTGAAGACTATTTGTTTTGGAGTATTCCACTAGTATTTGTTCAGTTCAAACTTTAAAATGTCATTCTTTACCATGACTTATAGATGAAGAAGTTTTGTGATATTTTGATGTTCTGTTGGGTCTCAAATTGTGTCATTTGAAAAGGATCATCATTATAGGTGCTTGTATCATTTTTATTGCTGAAGTATGTTAATGTCAGGGAAAAAGTCTTAATTAGCAAGCAAATGTTTCTTTAGATATACATTGAAAATCATGAGCCACAGAATATCCTGAACTGTAATTAAATCAGAAATTTTCCAAAATTTCAATTAAATAAAGTAAATGTTTGGTTTTTGTTTCCTTTTCTACTTAATAGTAAGAAGTGTGTGATTTTTATATAAATGGGTCATGTTTAAAGGATTAGGATGAAAAGACACTGCAAAACCAAATGGAGCTAAAGTAAAGCATTAATGAACGTTAAAAAACCATTCGTAATGCCAGTGTTCATGATTTGACAGAAAATAGATAAAATCTATCCAAGATTAAAACACATACACAGATGAAATACCAGATTGCCTGTGGCAAACTCTGGGAGAAGGCTTGTTCACGTGGAATGGGAATATAATATTAATATAAGACAGGCCATGTTTTCTTGGTCCATTAATACATGCCTCAGGTATGTTTTCAGGCAGGATGCCACAGGCTGTTAATTGAGACACTTTGCAGTGGTTTAGCCCTGAAACAGTGGTTTAGCTGTTCTATGATCTATCACAGAAAATCAATTGCAAAAATTCCATTTTAGGAAGATTTGTTATAACCTAAAATATATAATACACAGGAAACAAAGATGCAGAGATTACTATCACTTTCTTTTACTGAAGAGTTAGAAAAGATTCCTACAAAGTAGGAATTCCTCAAACACAATAAGCCATGCAGAAAATAAAAAAAAATAAAGATATAGAAACCCAATTTTGCTTGACTTATTTTTCAAGTTCAAGTAACCCACAAAAATCTATGCTGATCTTAACTAATTCCCTTATTTTCATAAAAAAAATGTTGCCAATACTGTCTCTGTATTGAGAATGCAAGATTTCAAAGCTATTGTATCCATATTTTGGGGTGATTTAGCAATTGCACCTTGGAATACAGTCTTATACAGAAACAGTTAATCACATATAATCAATGAGCAGTTATAGAAGCTGAGTCACATGTGGGAAAAGCAGTTGCAGTTTTCACGGAAAGTAAGAACAATCTCCTGGACCCAGCCATCTCACTTGACTGAGTCAGAGTTTGCTGAGGAAATTATTCCTTCTTTTTGCCAGAAGTAGCTCCCTATTGACCCTGTGTATTGGGTTTGTGGAGTAGGTTTTTTTGGTAGCTAGAGAGGGGCTGCAGTGGTGGTCCCTGTAAGAAGCTACCTGAAGATCCCCATTCTCCAAGTTGTACCAGCTTCTAGCCAAGGCTGAGTCAGACACCTCTGTTGAATAATGTATTTAAGAAAGTAAAGTCTCCAACAGGAAGAGGAAGTAGGATGAGAAGGAAACAACCATACAGACACAAAGATCAGTGAAAAAGGAAAGGAGGAGGCGCAGGTTGGCAGATTGTCCCCTGGCAGCTCATGGAGGTCAACAGTAGAGCCAAGATCTGCCTCTGACCCATGGATGACCCAGTGCCAGTGCAGGTAACTGTCTGAAGACAAGGTCATGAGTCTGTGGGAAAGTGGTACTGGAGTGGTCTGTTCCTGAAGGACTGCATCCTGTGGAAAGGACTCTGGAGCAGCTTGTGAAGAACTGCAGTCTATGGGAAGGACTCATGTTGGAGCAGAGAAAGAATTGTGAGGAGTCTTCCTTCTGAGACAGAAGAAGTGACACACTACGACAAACTGATTACAACCCCCATTCCTGCCCCCTCGAATTACTAGAGTGAAGGAACTAGAGAATCAGGAGCAGAGCTGAGCTTGAAAAGAAGGGAGGGGTGGGAGGAGGTGTTTTTAAGATCTGATTGTATTTCTCATCATCCTACCCTGATTTTGATTACTGGCAGATTAAATTGATTTTGTTTATCCCCAAGTCAAACCCGTTTTGCCTGTGATCTTAATTGGTGAGTCTTTGTCTCAACTCACAGTGCCCTTTGTTATCTCTTCTCATCTCACCATGGTTCGGAGTTAGTGAGAGGCTGGGTAGTGCTTTGTTGCTGGCTAGACCTAAACCATGTCACCCTGACATCAATGAATGAATGTTTTGGTAGCAGATCTTCCTTTTCCTCTTTTATTTTTCTGCTGAGAGTTTGAATTTTAGAACATTAAATTTTGCATATTTTACCTTCCCTGCAGTTCAGAGGTTTTGTTTACCTTCACAAAAATTTTCTTTTCTTTGCCCTAATGTCTTTTCTCTGTGAAATTCAAATAAAATGATTGTTCTGCTTGCAACTTTTGTGGCCTACAGGACCATCCTAAAATTCAAAGGCTTGACAGAAGAACCATCTTTAAAGAGTGATATTCTTTCAAGGAATTGAAAAATGCTCTTAGGACAGAAGAATAAGGAAAAGGGCTCAGAGGTTCAGGGTGAAGGAACTAGAAGAAGAAAGAACAGTGAAACTACTGTGGATAGCATTAGATAACAAACTTTATAAAGGTACAGCAAGTGTGAACAACTCACAGGAAAGAGTGAGTTAGCAGCAGCTGCCCGAGGAGAAAAGAGTAAACAGAGCAGAATCTCCAGGGGGAANCAAAAGATATTTTTTCTTTTTTGTGACTGTTATTAACCCAAACTACTTAAAGCAATGACACCATTTCAGATTCAATTACTTATATTTGGATATGAAGTTGTGGGAATATAAGTTAAGTATAAATTAAAAATTATTTGTACCGAAACCAGTCTTCATACCTAGACTGCAGTCATAATTAAATAAATAACTCTGAATCATCAAATAAAACCCCATCTGGTCCAGGTGAGACTCTTGCATACAGAACTACAGAGATATGCCTGCATAAACAAATTCCTTATCAGTCCCTGATGTTGATGAGAGATAACTTCAGAATAAGAGCAAACAGGATTCATCCACAAGTATTCCAGGGAATGATAAAAAGATTCTTGAAAGGAAATATTCTAATTTCTGGTAGATGTTGACCAGTGTGCCTCCCTGAGTTGAAATGTCTTCATACATCAGAAACATGTTAGCCTCTTTAAACATGTTTATAAAATACTGTTTAAAAAAATTAGCTTCTCACTCTTAGCCTACATTTTATTTGTGCACATAACTATTATGTAGTGCATCTATTTATTTTGATAAAATACAAATTTATAAGGAGCTCAGTGCAGTTGTAGAGACTTTTTATAAATCTAAAACTTGCAATACAAAACTAATATTAAACTCCTTAAATCCAATTCCAAATGTCCATATATCTATCATCTAATTAAAATCTGTAATTTAATTATAACCAACTGGTTAATAAACAGAGCAGCTCGATTCTTCTAGATTTAAACCATTGAGAAAACCCAAACTAATCAAATCCTCAAAAATAAAAACCCAGAAATCCTCCTGTCCTAGAGCCAAACAGTTTTTTTTTCCATCAGCCTGCTGATAAATAAAAGAGCATAATTATTCCATAACACAATTTTTAAAATACTCTAAACCTAGCATTTCTTTAAATGCAGTTTACAAGTTTTACTTCCTTTTAATATTTTTAGTGCTAATACTAATTCTTTCAAACTGCCCAATTTACTGTTTCAACTCTTCTAGTTGCCACATATCACCTTAATTACATTCAATACTAGAGTTACCTCAACAACAGGTTGTGACATTGTGAAGTATCAATCATTTCAACAATATCAATTATTTTGAAGGAAAAAATAGATATTTTCTAGATTTCAGATTGTTGCAAAGAAACCATAATTATGCATGTGATATTAGCTTTGCTGATAATCAGTTTGGAACAGAGTCCAATGAATATTTGCATACATAGTAATTCAGAAAGCACTATATAACCACATTAAACAACTCATCCAATTTGTATGGGCAAAGTTAATTTAAGATAAGGAACATAAAACACTTATAAGTATCTAAAAGACAGAATTGATCAGCAGACCCAAACACATTACACATTTATCAATAACACCTTGCTTTCTGAGGCTGAATGTTCTAGAAATGGAATAGTCATTTTATTAATTAGATCCAGTTCATCTTCATGTCCGTTGATTGTCCTTTACTTAGAGAGAACATTGAGTAGTTACAGGAGAAATTGATCCCATAAAGGTCTCAATTTTATATATAATCTATTACTCTATCTATTTTTTTCCCTCAGATATACCACTTAATCTTAGTTATACTGTTAGAGTATTGTGCCTCATTCTCAGATATTGCATGATCATTTTTCAGCATATATTTACCAACAAAACTTTCTTTAATCACATTTTTTTTATGAGCATCAGTCCTCAGAAGATATTTAAAGTTATAAATGATATACTACCAATTAGATTAGTTTTGTACAGTATGCAATATTCTGAGTTTATTGTGACTAGAAAAGTGGTTTTACCAAGATTTTCAGTTTGGATATCTTAACTCAGATATCAAACACTTTTCAACAAAAGAAGAGCAAAAAAAACCATCAGAAAATCTTGAGGTACTTTCATTGTTATATGTTTCTGCCAATCAAGGTAATCCTGCAGATAAACTGCACAAGAATAGTCATATTTTCATTGCTCACTACTAATATCCACTCTTTAGAAAGTGGGACCTCAACATAAATGGTACTATGGTGATCTTTGATCACAGTTCCTCCACAAACTAATATCTACTNCAAAAAGAGGGGGGAAAAAAAAAATCTGTAGATTAAGAAGGTGAAAATGCAAACAAAGTGCAAAACTTGAAAGATGTTTTGGTGCTCCCTGATCTTGTCACTAGCCCCATTGCTCTTGCTTAACTCAATGTCAGTCTGTGAATGTAAAAGCTAGAACAACAGGAAAAAAAGTTCTTTTGAAAATCCTCTGGAGACCATAACCTCTTATGAGTATGTGAGTCCACAGTCATTGTCACTTGCACTGGAGAGAACCATTGTTCAATGCGACCTTTGTTTGCATTCCCATGTAGTTGTGTGTGCATAGCTGTATGTGCTTTCTGAGGTTTTTTCTCTTCACCTTCTAATCACCATTTCAATCATCTTTTCTCTTCCAAATGTATTGTGGCATATATTCTTCACAAGTTAATGATTTTCCGTAGGCTTCTTTCCTATATGTTTAATGTTTCATGAGCTTCCTTTGTATCATTCCCTCTATTCTTATTGGTGTTTGCATTTTAATGTCATTAAGTATAATGTGGAAAAGCCATTTATATACTACATATTTATCCTTGCAGACCATTAAAGTTAGTTAAGACTGGAGTCACCACCTATTTTTGCAGTTCCAAATTTATAGCTCTTTCCTTAGTTACTTAGTCCGTTTAAAATCCATGCAATTTTGGATTTTGTTAAACATTATAGTAAATAATTTACATTACATTTCCAATGTTTCCTTCACTTGTTGATCTGGAAATTTTACCTATTCCAACATAAGGTTTTTCTAGCAAGTGCTCACCTTTCATATTGACAACATAAGATCATTTTCCTTTTTTTTCCTGTCCTCACCAACCCTTATTTTCAGTTCATTGGTATATACCTTTTGGTGCACACATTTTCTATATAATTCAGCCATAGTATCAGAAACTAAATATTTTTTGTTTCCATTCTCCCTCAGTCCCAAACTAACTAATGCTTCTTTGTTATTTCCTTCAGTTTTCAGTTCTTGAAATCTAACCTAAAGAATTTTCCATTAGATTGAAGCTCTCTGTTTATGTTTTAGCATGTAAATTATCTTCTTAAGCTCTACATGATGGATATATTAAAAACCCAGCTACTGCTAAAGTTTGATGCAGTATCTCATCTAAAATAATATGGAAATGTCTGAGACAACTATTAATTCAGTAAATGAAAATCTTAGTACATTTGCCAATATATATTACGTAAAATGAAATGTATTTAAAGAATATATGACAAGAGACTACGTGAATCTGCATGAAGTTATGTAGGTATAGAATATTTTAAGTGATGTCTTTACATTGGGTGCCACAAATAATTTTTTTGTTTGATGTAGTGTTTTTTTTTCTCTCTTGAACTGATAGCTGATATTACATTCCTTTCTAAGCTATTATTTTCCGTTACAGGGTAGCAGTGTTTCTCCATCAGAGTATGCTATTCCTTTCCCGGATCCATTGCTAAATAGTTAGTAACTTTAAAAAGGAAAAGGTTATTCAGGAAACAGTTCAATATATGTTATACAAAAAAGTTATTATTGCAATAATTACGAGAAAAAATAAGAATTAGAAATCTGATGGCTTAGTTTCTGTGTGCAGCTTATTATAATTTCAAACAAGATCTATTATATCAACAGAAGCCCTCTACTGACTTTACTAAGTATTTTACTGAGTTCTATATGGTGAGTGACAACTGAGTATCTGTTCTCTCCCATCAAGACAACATGTAAAATACCACAGTATAAAGGTAATAGGCTCATTGTTATCACCAAACAATAGGTTATATAGAGCTCAAGGAGGGAAAACTTTGACAGCTCTGTGTTAGTGTGGTACATCACAAAGACATAAAACAAGACAGTTTTATGGATATGAGAAAAGCTTTTCTTCCAAAGCCATTAATTATACTGAAATGTTAAGCAAGTATCATTTCAATTTGAATTAGCTTTGAGCTTTCTAGTATCTTCCATTATCACCTTGATTTTAGGCTAGTTTGTTTATCATTGCAATATGTATGTTGGTGGAAAAACTGTCAGCACAGGTGTACTTTCTAACAGTAAGAGCTGTGGTAGATTACTTAAGCGCATTTTAAGCCCTTGATCTAGCCAAAGTGACATTCAACAGCTGTTAGGTTGCAGATGTTCCACATACATTTCCTGGGCTGCAGATACAAAGATTGGTCTCTGTTCCAAGCAAGAGGCACCACCTTCCTAATACCTATTACAGTAAAGCTTATTATGTCTCAGTATCTCCTCAGAGTAGCTCAAGGACACATATTGCAGCAGACTGTATGATCCACAAAAACTAATTAAGGATAACTTGGAAGCAGTTCATCTCCTGGAGGATGGACTGAGAAATATCTGTGTTGTGAGAGCTCCTAGCAATTAAAAGAGTTTAAGATTTATGGTCTTGTGTGCCCGTAGCCCGATTTATTTTGCTTTATTTTACCCTACATAGATAAGATCTAAAGTCTTTGTTCTCCATTGGTCCAGGCATTTAGGTTAGTGCAGGGTTTGGTGTTAAATTCAACCAAATTAGAAAAAGCAGATTTTACACTTCTGGCTGGTGTGCACTGTAGGGCACAGGAGAAACTTTTATTGCAACTATTATTCTAAATTCCGGGTCTATTTTTCTGACCATGGCCTAACTACTTAGGGAAGCTTTGATTTACAGTATTTGTATATATAGTTATATATACATATAGATCTATATTTTTATACAGACTCCTTTAATAAGCCTACCAGTTACAGTCCATGAACAGACCAGGGCTTATTGGAGGGTTGTTTTTCTACAGTGAAACACTTAACATCACTCTGTTATCCTATAATTTTTAAAGTGGATAATAAAATTGACAGCTCATTTTGTACATCAATCAGTAATCCAAAAGATATTTTTTCTTTTTTGTGACTGTTATTAACCCAAACTACTTAAAGCAATGACACCATTTCAGATTCAATTACTTATATTTGGATATGAAGTTGTGGGAATATAAGTTAAGTATAAATTAAAAATTATTTGTACCGAAACCAGTCTTCATACCTAGACTGCAGTCATAATTAAATAAATAACTCTGAATCATCAAATAAAACCCCATCTGGTCCAGGTGAGACTCTTGCATACAGAACTACAGAGATATGCCTGCATAAACAAATTCCTTATCAGTCCCTGATGTTGATGAGAGATAACTTCAGAATAAGAGCAAACAGGATTCATCCACAAGTATTCCAGGGAATGATAAAAAGATTCTTGAAAGGAAATATTCTAATTTCTGGTAGATGTTGACCAGTGTGCCTCCCTGAGTTGAAATGTCTTCATACATCAGAAACATGTTAGCCTCTTTAAACATGTTTATAAAATACTGTTTAAAAAAATTAGCTTCTCACTCTTAGCCTACATTTTATTTGTGCACATAACTATTATGTAGTGCATCTATTTATTTTGATAAAATACAAATTTATAAGGAGCTCAGTGCAGTTGTAGAGACTTTTTATAAATCTAAAACTTGCAATACAAAACTAATATTAAACTCCTTAAATCCAATTCCAAATGTCCATATATCTATCATCTAATTAAAATCTGTAATTTAATTATAACCAACTGGTTAATAAACAGAGCAGCTCGATTCTTCTAGATTTAAACCATTGAGAAAACCCAAACTAATCAAATCCTCAAAAATAAAAACCCAGAAATCCTCCTGTCCTAGAGCCAAACAGTTTTTTTTTCCATCAGCCTGCTGATAAATAAAAGAGCATAATTATTCCATAACACAATTTTTAAAATACTCTAAACCTAGCATTTCTTTAAATGCAGTTTACAAGTTTTACTTCCTTTTAATATTTTTAGTGCTAATACTAATTCTTTCAAACTGCCCAATTTACTGTTTCAACTCTTCTAGTTGCCACATATCACCTTAATTACATTCAATACTAGAGTTACCTCAACAACAGGTTGTGACATTGTGAAGTATCAATCATTTCAACAATATCAATTATTTTGAAGGAAAAAATAGATATTTTCTAGATTTCAGATTGTTGCAAAGAAACCATAATTATGCATGTGATATTAGCTTTGCTGATAATCAGTTTGGAACAGAGTCCAATGAATATTTGCATACATAGTAATTCAGAAAGCACTATATAACCACATTAAACAACTCATCCAATTTGTATGGGCAAAGTTAATTTAAGATAAGGAACATAAAACACTTATAAGTATCTAAAAGACAGAATTGATCAGCAGACCCAAACACATTACACATTTATCAATAACACCTTGCTTTCTGAGGCTGAATGTTCTAGAAATGGAATAGTCATTTTATTAATTAGATCCAGTTCATCTTCATGTCCGTTGATTGTCCTTTACTTAGAGAGAACATTGAGTAGTTACAGGAGAAATTGATCCCATAAAGGTCTCAATTTTATATATAATCTATTACTCTATCTATTTTTTTCCCTCAGATATACCACTTAATCTTAGTTATACTGTTAGAGTATTGTGCCTCATTCTCAGATATTGCATGATCATTTTTCAGCATATATTTACCAACAAAACTTTCTTTAATCACATTTTTTTTATGAGCATCAGTCCTCAGAAGATATTTAAAGTTATAAATGATATACTACCAATTAGATTAGTTTTGTACAGTATGCAATATTCTGAGTTTATTGTGACTAGAAAAGTGGTTTTACCAAGATTTTCAGTTTGGATATCTTAACTCAGATATCAAACACTTTTCAACAAAAGAAGAGCAAAAAAAACCATCAGAAAATCTTGAGGTACTTTCATTGTTATATGTTTCTGCCAATCAAGGTAATCCTGCAGATAAACTGCACAAGAATAGTCATATTTTCATTGCTCACTACTAATATCCACTCTTTAGAAAGTGGGACCTCAACATAAATGGTACTATGGTGATCTTTGATCACAGTTCCTCCACAAACTAATATCTACTCTTCTACTACCATTTTTTTTTTTTCTCATAATTTGACCTATCTTTTAACCATTATCAGTCTAAATTAATTCAATGAGCTGTGGGCATGGAAGCTAAGTTTGCAACTTTGCCAGTCCTATAACCAAACATGTACGTCTGTTCAGCACAGCTCTTTTACTTGCAGGGAGAATATGGTGTGGATTTACTGATTTAAGTAAGAATAAAAGTAAAGTTTGCAGTTTCTTGTTAAAAACTATTTTTGCCTCCGTGCTCCCCTGTGGAGGGACTGTTAAAAACATCTACTTCTGCAGGGGGGTTGGACTAGATAGGTGATCTCTAAAGGTCCCAGCCAACCCCTACCATTCTATGATTCTATGGTTCTATGTATGTGTCTTCATATGTCTTCATGTGTCTTCTATGGTCATCCACCATAGCCAATATTCAAGGTCTTTGTTTTTAAAATATCTGTTTCGCTGAAGCACTCTCCACGGTTAACACTGGCATAATGAATTTAGATTCAGCCTTAACAAAAAAATCCTTTCCATAAAGAGAACGATAATTTTATGTCATTTACTAGTAGTAGCCTTTTGTAATTGGTGAATATTGTCCTGACATCTCTGTTCAAGTGGTGAATTCGACTTTTACTTTTGATAATTACTAACAGCTTCAAACAGGTTAAAGTTTTTATATATAGAAAAGTGAAAACTACTGAAGCAATGAATTTTGAAAAAAAAAGTAGAAAATACAAATCCTGTCTCACTTAGGTTCTTTTCTTATGCTACACAATTTATAGGTTTACTCAATTAGAACAACTGATATAATCTTGCCGCGACATGGAGATAAAAAGCGTTTCTTGTAAAATCTATTAAAAAGTTTTTAACAAAACATCTTTTCTCATTTTACTAAAATATATATAAAATCTATTATATGTACAGGAAAGCATAGCTTAAAAGAAATATTTTTAACAGTTTTAATATTTATGGTATCAAGATTTTGTGATCTGAAAGTCAAGCAATTTAAATTATATTTAATCTTGGAATATTAAATACATAGAATTGGTAATGAGTTTTCAGCTCTTTATGCATAGCTCTAAGTATGAAATTGATATAAAATCAGTATGATTGACATTTGCTGTAAATTTGTTCCACTGCATTTAGTTATCTCTCATCTTCTTTGGATGTTAAAAATAAGGCTGAAGAACATGCTGAAGATACTATATGGTGACTACCACTTCTGCCAGAGGAGAAATAGTAAATGGAAAAAAAATGTACAAAAAATTAAGCAATAAAATTGTTTTGCAACTCATTAAATCACCCTAATTTTCTCTCCCAGAGAATGCAATTCAACTTAAAAATGATAAGTCATGAAATTTCATAAAATGCTTTGATTTCATTCCATGTAGTTGTTGGTTAGAATCTATAAACTCAAATTAAGAACCATTGCCTTTGTTACCAGTATCAGTAAAGACAATTTCTCGGTGATCTCTTAAATGAGATTGACATATTGCAAGATATTTTTCTTCTCCCCATCCTACGATTGTTTTACAGCTAAACAAAGGTCTTCTTTCTCTTGAAATAACAATAAAGCATATCTCAGAATGATTACATTTTATTAAAGACAAATTTTTAAAAACGCATCAAACCACATGTTTAATGAAGTAGGGAATAACTGTTTTAATGATGATTTACATTTCTCGTGTACATTTTAGCTAGAATAATCCCAAAGTACTTTAAACTATGCTTTTTAGCATACTGGGATTTGCACACTAATGCATTGATTATGATTCCATAACTGAAGGCGAGAATTTATCCTCTTCTTTATGTATTAATTTTACTATGTGTCATCCTTAATCTTACAGAATTTAGACTAGAGAATGAAACAATGCATTTAAAATAGATTTTTCTGAATGTTTTTGTGAACCTCAGTCTTTTCCATTACAATCATTAATAGATTGTTTAAAAAAAAAACAAAAACAAATTAAGCTATTTAAGTGATTATTGGATCATTTGCTATGCTTCTGTTTAGGACAGGACAGTTCTTCAAGGCATTTTTAAGAGGTTAACTTTGGGACATTAGAAGGTGCTTTTTCATTCTGATTTCACGCTGTGATATTAGAGCTTGGATTGAGTCAGTGCTGGGAAGATTTCTTTTTTGTTTGAGTACAACAAAAGAACATCTGTCATTAGGAAGTTTTTCCTAACATCTAACTTAAATGTACTTTGCTGTTGTTCAAGACCATTACTTTTCATCTTATTCACTAGAAGTGGAACTGTTTATTCTGTTTTTCTATGCAATGGCATTTTCTATGCCCAAGGGCCATTATGTACATTCTTTAAGCAAGTGATTTCAGCTCTTCATAGCGACTTTAGCTTTTTTGTTTCACTTTTCTATAATTTCTTCAACTAGTCCTCATAGCGCTCCAGCTCAGGGTATCTTCTTTCTGAGTACAGCTAGAGGATTACCTTGAGCATCCCATAGGTAATCTTCCAGTCAACAACCATGCTGAAAACTTAATTCATTGATTTGGTTTTGGCGAACCATCTGTTCTGCCTGGTTTCAACAGGCTGTAAAAATAAGAGGCAAGACAATGGAAAGAAGATGCATAATGAGAAAAACAAAAAGTCAAACTTGCATTTAAAAAGAGCAAACAAGCTGCACACTGCTTATCAACACCAAGTCATAATAATTTGGCATTTGCTGCTATTTCTAAAACCCTAGTATAAAATATAGTTTTTGGTAATGGTATGATACAGTGTCTGATGTTCTACCAGTGATAAACTGTCAACCTCAGTTTTTTCCTTCATTATTTAAAAATAATTCATTGTTCTCTATTCCTGCCCAAGTTCGTGTTCTTGCACCTGTCCCCATTGTTCCTCTGTCTCATTTCTTTCAGGTCATTTTTCAAACTTGTTCACATCATGTTGAATTTTAAACCACATATATTTTAATTGCCTTCAACACTGTTAGGTAGTTGCTATCTGCAAATTTAATAAATATGCTCCCTATTCCATCTCCTGGGTCCTAAATGAAAATGCTGAACAAAACTAGATATCCACTTTGGAAGTGAACCACTTATAATTGGATCTACAATTCAGTTTTACAGTCTTACAACAGCAAATTAAAGCATATGAAAATTGTTTATTTAACTATAGTCAGCCTATTTGGATGCAAAATGTATGTTTGGCAAAACTTGATTACCAGTTTCCTAGATTTTTAGCCAAACCTGTGGTATATAGTTATAGCTGATTGTTATATAATGCCGTTTGTGTTTATTTCAGAATAAAAGAACAAGTTTCATTTTTTTAGATACCAGTAGAAGAGCTTTTATTGCAAGACAAGATGGGCTTTTTTTCGAACAGTGAATCAACACTATATTCACATTTAGAAACAGGAGGTGAAACAAAACAATCTTTGTTTGGCTTAAATCAGGATAATATTATGATACATAGAATGCTGTTATCTAATGTGATATTGACAAGTCTATTCTTCCTCTATATTTTTCACATATTTATGCTCTAAATGCTATATAGCCCATACAACTGCAACTTGTAATACATTTTTGCAGAAGAGGGTTGCCAGCTGTGGTGGCTGAAAATTGTTTAAGGAAGGTAAGAAGATAAGAAACTTGTGATAATGTCAGTCAAACGATTTAATACATCTTTTATGAATAAGAACTTTAGTACTGCATGTAAAAATTAATTCCCCATCTCTGAGCTTCACCTCCTTTACAAAATTTCTATTTCTGATTAAGAAAATTACTTCAATAAGATTTGTCATTGGTTACTTGAAAAATAATTACCCATCATTCATAAATGCAAATACTTAGGCCAATTAATATTATTTGAAACTGAACCAATGATGCAATGATTTTGTTTGGTTTTCATTACTGACATTCCTTTTGACTGTCTTTTTTGTTGAATAATTCATTGTATATGACATTCCAATTAGTAAACAATGAATCCAGTCCAAAGCAGAAAAGTAAATTACATTTTCTGTACCATTCACTTCTCTTTGCAAACAGGCAGTAAGTCATCACTTAAGACACTGGTCTAGAAAAGACGCTACAAGATGATGGATTGTGTAGTTACTCTGAATGGACAAATTGCAGTCACTTTTTTTAATACAGCAAATCTAGCTTTGTCCAAAAGCCACACTTCTGAACTAGTGATTGACAGAATAATTGCAAAGGCATAGAAGATGTTTTACAAAAAAGTGTTTTCCTAAATTCTATGAAAACACAAACACAATTTTTCTTTATCGTTCAATTGAATTATGCAGGAAATTGTATCTGAGAAGCTGAAATTCAAATCAGTACATTTTGAGTTTTGAATCAGTTTGCAATTTTCCCAGAACATTCTATACATTTAAAAAACAAAACAAACAAACAAAAAAAAAACCAAACCAAAAAACTTTCTGAGTGTAACAGCTACTTCATCTCCTAAAACAAACTTAGTACATTTTAGTCTAGCCCTGTGTATTAAAAAAAAAAAAAAAAAAAAGACATTAATCTAAGCTGCCTTTAGCTATTGCAGTTGCAAACAGCATAATTATCAGTCACATTTTAGTGTGTTTGTAATGATAAGACTGATCCAAATGGGAACTAATGCACTACCTGGGTCCCTTTTCAAAGGAGGAGCAGGGAAGTAAGAGACTGAACTACTCACAAGGAAAAAATCCCACTACCCTCACACATGAATGAAGTTGCTGCCTTCATGCTTTCTTTCCTGATGAATTTTGTTCCTCCAAACCTACTCATCTATAGTTTCATTGTATTTCATCATTTCCCTGTGAAGTAAATCTTAGGGGACATAACTGCTGACTGTTGTCCTGCTCTCTCTTTGCAGTTTCCTCATCATCTTTGAATATCAGAAAGGACAACAACGAAAACATAGGATAAGACATTTACCTTGAGAAAGCTTGTCTTCACCCATCAAATTGTAAGAGCTGTGGATGATATCGTTTTAACAACCCGAAACATTGAACTGTGTTTCTAAAGTCAAAACAATTTGGAAAACCAACATCAAGTTTTCCTTACTTCATTGTAATAAAGATACCTCTGCATTTCAGGTGAATTTTCATTATTTTACTCTTTTTTTAAAATTTATTTTCTTCCTATAGGTGCAACGGGTCTTTGGATCTTTAAATAAATTAACTGCTTTTGATTTTGGCTGAGAAGCTATACATCTGGATATTGACTGGACCCAAGGTGGTTAGGATGGCTTAAACTGCTGAATAACATACCATAGCTGTAGCATTACCTGGCCAGCCCAAGTAATGCTTCAGTCACACTAGGCTCTGCAATGTCAATTAACTTCTTTTCTGCACAGTTTTAGGAGGCCTATTGCAAAAGATTTTAAGACCATTGATATTTTTCTTCTCTTTCATTTCACTTTATTTAATACAAGATGGATTTTTTTCATTATTTTTCAGAAAATGTACAGGAAATATTTGGAAAGTGGCCATTCCAATCCTGCACTGGAGTCAAAGGTACTGGACAGGAAAAACTAGTCAATACAGGACACAATGCAGTTTCCCAAGGGATGCAGTGTTTCTGGCCCGGCGGACACCTACTGAAGAGATTATTTCTTACCATGGCAATTAATTTTACTTAGTTTGAATTGGTACATCAGTTTTCCAAGAAGTTCTGGGTTGTTAGAGTTCTTGAAATATTTAACAAACAAAAAGAAAAGACACCCAGATGAAATATTTTCAATACTGATTTGGAATTAAAAAACAATTGTGGCTGTGACCTGTATATATTCCCTGTTTTTTCACTGCATTATTCCCTACTGAACTGGATGAAAAAGACACAGTTGATAAGTTAGTAAAATACAAAGAACACATACAAATTGATTGCCTCCTTAGTTAAACTTTATATGAACTAATTTTATTTAAAAGTTGCCTTTTCATTTGTTTTTTCACATCATTTATTTTGTAATTTTAGCAAACTTGTTTTAAATGCAAATTAGGTGAAAAATGCCTTCTGCTTTAACATTAAATCCCTTGACTCTGCTCATCTTCATCATGACTTTATCCTGTTAAAAACTGCTCTGCACACTACATTATTGCTTAATTATCCCACATTGCATTTTCCTTGACAATCAAAACTCAGAACTGCTGACATGACCTAACTAATAAACACAAAACCTCTTCTGGCCATTATCAGTGGAACTGAAATTCAGATCATCTAGGAAGTGTTTGTTGGATATTGTGGTCATATTTTAGTACCTGAAAAAAAAGCCCCAAACAAACTAACTTTAAAAGTCGGTCACGTTTTGTTCTTATACTTTCCAGAATGAAACTACATAGTACATCTCCAAATACCCAAGAGTAACTGTAGGTCCATCTGAAGCCACTGAGTTACTGTCAATTATAGAATATCTAAAAATCAAGCACCTCAAAAAACACAGCAATCCTTCAAAACACAAAATATTGCCAGTGTTTAAGAATTTGAAGACATAACTGTAAAATAAAAATCTGTATTTCTCTAAGAAATGACAAGTGGATGCATAGTGGATCTATAGATGTGTCCGACAAGAACAAAAATAAATATTTAAAGTCTTAATTTAGGAAGCAGTATTTATAAACATCTGTGTTGCACTTTTAATAAATATGAATTTATTATAAGATAAAGAGTAAGTCTGGGCTATGCTAATTTCTTACCTAAAAGTAAGTTTCTTTGGTCATCGTTTTAAAATGTTGACAGTCGTAATAAAGCAGACTATTCAAAAATAGCCTTAGTTAAAATTCAGCTTCCTAATACTGTCTATTTACAGGTCCAGAAGATGCAATGTATTTCATATATAGGTAATAAAGATTTTATTATATAATTGTCTTTTAATCACCAAGCTGAAAATATGGATAGCAAGTCACACAAAACATCAAAAAGGCTTCAGATAAATTTTGCTTGTAGCTGTATGCTATTGTTTGTCACTTCTGTAATTTAATTTTAAAAATAACAAAAATAATTTGGACTTTTACTGTGATTAAATGTGTGAAAGTAGCTAACATAAGAGAGAACATCCATGACTCCCTTCCTCTTCAAATTAAAGCTAATAATAATTTGTTTCATGAATAAATGTATTGAATCTATGGCAGTCTAATAGAGTTGCTGCAGAATGACCACAAGCATAAATCATATGCTTTACTCAAGTTAAATGATAGAAACATTGTTCAGAGATCAGCAATGAACACATACTGTGAAGAGTGTTGTACTCTCTTTGAGAATTAATTCTTCACTTTTTTTTCATTTTAACTGAGAACTTACATATGCTGCTGATAAAGCAACAGTAATACAGGAATTTTGAAATGATAGATTTTGTCATTGAGGTACTTTTGCCATTTGCACCTAATTAATTAGTAATAAATGTGGAAGCAGCATTCTGACCTAGTTATAAATCTCCGTGGGTACATATGTATTTATAGAATTCCTCTTTGGATTAGATTATTAGTGCACAATAAATGAACTTTAAATTATTTAGCAGAGTTGGGTTTTTTGTCAACTTTCACAAACACCTCTACTGAGCAGAAATATTTATAACATGAGCACCAAAAGTTAAGTACAACTATCCCATAACACATATTGGTTTTAAATTTTACACACCTTATTGACATTTTGAACTTCCAGCTCAATATGCTATCTAGTGAACTTTTACCTGTGATGAGACTACTATTGATCCACACAACATGTAAAGCTGTTCTGATCTTTAAAGTCTTTTCTTGTATTTACTTTTCTGTCTTTAATACACATTAAATCCTTTCGCATTGTCTGATGGACTAAACTCACCCAACTATAATACCAGTGTTAGGATAGATAATGCTTTTCAGCTATACTAACTGTTTAAATTTATGAGCACAGCTGGTGTTCCTCCCTTATTGCTTTATAGTGCTTTCTTGTGGATTTTTCTCTGATAATATCTCATCCTTACATATCAGAATGAAACCTAAACACTAATCACAGGAAAACAGAGAAAGATGCCTCTGTGTTAGAAGCCTATGATTTTTCACAAAGGTAAATCTTTTCAGCTGAACTGTATATGTACATACACATCTTTACAATATTCTCTTATGAACACCTGCAAACAGGTGAGTTTAAATAAACTGCAGCTGTTACTCACTGAGAATAGAGATTTACCAACAAATATGCTAACTTTACATTGTCTTTCACTGTGCATTTTTTTTTACTACCAATTATCTGTTAAGATTTTTTTTTTAATGGCAGAAACATTTTGAAATAGTAGCTGTGTAATTAAGGACTAAAAATCAAAGTGCTGTCTAAAGTGGCGGGCATGCAATGCAAGTAATGGTACTCCCTAGATGAAGACCTGAGAGAGTAATGTATATGCAAATAATATCAGTTTTCTGAGCACCTTGAAAGCCAAATTGCTCATCAGTAGGCATCTGGGAAAACGAAGAGTATTCATAGATAATGTTATGCAAGTCCCTGAGTTATATACCATCTTGCAATAGGATAAACTTGCAATTAAGCTATTTCCTAATAAGAGGAAGGGGAGAAAAAGAAGAAATAAAACTAAGAATAGAAACAGAAAATACTGATACTAGAGATAAAATGTTACAGAAATTTATTCACCTTTATATTGTGCTAACAATAAGTTAAAGCCAGCTTGTCAGTATTGACAGATGAGGACTAGTTGTGCCAAGGGAGGTTTAGATTAGACATTAGGAAGAACTTTTATACTCAGATGGTTGTTAAGCATTGGAACAGGCTGCCCAGGGAGTTGGTGGAGACACCATCCCTGGAGATATTCAAAAGATACATAGATGAGATGCTGAAAGATATGGTTTAGTCTAGTGACGGGACTGGCAATGTGAGGTTAGTGGTTGGACTTTATGATCTTAAAAGTCTTTTCCAATCATAATGATTCTGTGATTAGCAACCAAGAAAATTTGAAGGTACTTCCAATCATTTGCCATCTACAGCTACTTTTCCGGGAAGCCTTAGTGCTCATAAACTACCCAAAAGAAAATTTCCTATCACCTCCCTCCATTTAGTTGGTAGTAATCAAAACGTATTTTATACCTTACACGTTTCCAAATTATATTAACCTGAAATCACCCTATTGTTGCACTGGGTGGGAAGTGGGGCCTTGAATGGCTCACATCTTTTGTTTACTACATTTTGATAAATAATGATTCTTCAAACAAAGAGTAGTAACGTATACAATGAAGATATATAATGTCCAAAACAAAGCTGCTAACAACTCAACAGATTATGAACTGAGAAGCCACACAGTAACTGAGAAGTCTTGTAACTTGGAAGCTCAAAAATTAATTTTTTTTTTTTTGAATGAGAAACCATTCAAGTTTCTGATAATTTTAAATAGATACAGATGGATAACAAAAGGATATATGTAAAAATAGTACTACTGTAGGACATTCATATAATAACACAATTAAAAAAAAAACAGTAAAACCCCAAAACCTAGTATGATTTAGAACAAAACCAAAGAACTAATTTTCTATCTTTTAGTTAACATATTTGGCAGTAGATCATATAGGAAAGTAAATATTTTTTGTTCACTTATTTCCATGGCAGGCTCTCTCTTGCCATTTTATAAAGTGTACTATGGCTTCACTGACATATCTATAAAGTACACTGTGTAATTGATACCTTCCAATGAGTCCTTTGTAGCAAGTCATACCAAATTGTTGAATCGCATTTTTGTCAAACTACATATATATCGCTCTGGTACTGAGAGATAAGAACAAGTTTGTAATTAGCATCAGATAAAAGGAGCCTACTAGAGAACTGCACGATAGATCAGCATAACCTGTTATACCTAAACCAATATTTATGACTGCTGTGAGTGCTGCTGTCTTTCTGTAAGAAAGCTGGTGTAAGAGCTGCTTTCTCTTTCTTCCAGCAATGTCAGATGCAGATCCATAGGTCTTCTGAGGACTTCTGAATGCAGTTTTCTAATCCCTGTAACACCACCATCATTCTCTCCCCAGAAATTAGTCAGGAGCATAGGTGAAATCCAGCGAGTGTGAAGCATAAAATTGTTGCCAGAAAGTTTTTCTAATCTTCAAAAAGCGCTCAAGCCCAAATGAGAATTCTTTAAACATTGCTAGATGCTAAACTTGTTTTGGGTGCTCAGGAGTGGCTGACATTCCAGGTAAAGTAAACACCTCACAAAATACCTTTGAAGATCTTTTCTGTTGAAACATTAGTCTCAGGTAGAGGTGGTAATCTTCATATACAAAATATCCTATTTCTATACTTTCTATACTTTCCTTTTCCTGAACAGTTTCAAAATCCTGCTTCTGTCTCTCCAGGAAGTATCATAGCCACTAGACTACAGGCAGGTACTGGACAGATGTATTTAGCTGGCATTTGCATTCGCTACCCTCTGAGATCTGCTGCCTCACAGATAAGGAGACATGGTCTAATTTAGGAACTACATCACTCACCTGGAGGGGTTCTGGTCTCAGAGCTGTAATGTGAAATATATGATCAATGCAACTAAGGAACCATCCCCAAGAAAGGACAGAGGAAAATTTAACCTTCATTACAGTGAGAAAAGAACAAAACAAGATTCTTCTCCCTATGCAGTGCCAGCCTGAAGGACAAAGCTACTGTATGCAAGAGGACTGTTCAGCACTGGGCATGAGCTGCAGGATGAACATTGCATTTCTGAAAATATGAAGAAACTGTGACAAACCTCCAACAGTAGAAAATGTTTATCTAGGAACCTAGAAGCTCGTGGAAGACTCAATTCTAGAGTTAAACATGAACTAACTATGAATTCCTAGTGCCTTCCTCTTCATTTTGAATATCTATGCTGGACTGAAATCCCATTTTGTGCATCCACATCTCTTTTTGCAAGCAGTCCTAACTGCTCTTGATACTTTATAGCTGCAACACTCACTTCTTTCCCTAGCATAGATTTTATTTAATTAAATCATCAATATCACAATTAACCTACTATAAGTATTTTAAATGCCATGAATGTGAACTTTCATATATATAGCTACATTTCTAATATTTTGCTGATGTATCTAATATTTTTGACATATCTGTTTAAGCAGACAGCTGCCTTAAAGCGTAGACTTTCCTTCGATGCTGTACAGGCAGCCACCTAAGTCTCACTGAAGCCAGTCGGAGCTCTGCATGTGCGTAGATACTTTGTGGAACAGGTTTAAGATTATACATTTCCTTTAGTGCTTTACAAAATTAAGGACTCAATATAATTATTTCTTTAGTGTTCAGAGTAGCAGTGCTTACTATGCTCAAGGGGATGAGACCTCACTGTTCCTACAAGCAGTTTGTCCTTTGAGGTTTTGTCTTGCACTTGTCAGTGATTTAGCTTTCTAATGTAGTGTGCTAGAGCACGTTCTGAGGTGCTTATTAGAATCCTTTCCCCTTATCTAACAGACAGACAAACTCTCAAAGGAAAGGTGCTTTTCTTTTTTTTTTATTTTTTTAGCCTAAATACTCCAAGTCAGGACTCTTCACTTTGCTTAAGCTTGATTTGAACAGCAAAAAAGAATTAAATTGGTTCCTACATAATAAGTTTTTGGTTTTTGTCACAGTGAGCCATCAAGTAGAGGTTTTTGTGTATGTTAATCCAATACACTTTTAGATGAAGTAACCTTTTATTTGCAAATTGTATTAACAGAATACTTTAATAAAGATAGACCAGAAATAACATTAGAAAATAAATTGGCTGGTCATTCTCAGCTTTTGACACCTGGTTTTACCTTTTCCTTCTTTGATCTATTATAATTTACCTAATAAGCCAAGCTCAGAGAGCTTTTTTTTTTTCAGAAACACTAGACATTTCAAGTTTTACATATTTTACATCTAGCTTTTGCTAGCTAGGGAGCTCATTAGCAGTTACTTCTTGTGGTGAATAAAATGCCACCTGAGAGTATAAGAACTCCCTAATTCACAAGTTCACATTCTTTTAAGAAGTCGCTTAACCTTTAAGTCAACTGCAGCATATTAAAATTAAGCTGTTTTCAACAGATAACAGATTACTCAGTAGTATTGGAATTTCGAGGTTATGCAGTTGCATTGGCATGTAACTGTTTAAAGTGTTGCCAGGCATGAAATTCCAATAGTTAAAAGTCTATGCAAATGCTTTAAAACATAAGGGTTAAATCTGTTTTGAATGAGATGCAATCTTTGAAGGGAAATACCTCATCATTGTTTTGACTACTGTGATGCAAATAATCAGCATAATATCTGGAACTAATAATAGTATCTCAGACGGTAAAAGAAATGAGCAGAAATTGCTTTTGTTTTTAAATTCACAAATGTAATTTGTAGAAAGTGGCAGACTGACAAGCCTGGGAACATAACAGCAGAACATCTAATGAAACTGCAAGTTCCCTAAATCACTGAATACATCTTTGCGAAAAATTTCTTTGGCAGGGCAAAAATCCCGAGGTTTGAAGTGTTCCTGCAAGTTAGAAATGATTGATAATACTGTTTTTGAGTTGTCATAGAAATATTTGGCAAACTTTTGCTTTAATGTGCAAATTCCTGACTCTGAAAAAAAAAATAATGTGTGTACTAGGAGCTTGAGTTAATTTGCTTCCTGGGAAGCTTTTCATGATAGAAAATGCTTCTGCTTCTTTGACTGGTCTTCTGACATTCAAATTCAAGAGAAGTATTTTCCATTTCATTTGTTAAAAATAGGGCCCCTATAGTTTAGATGAGCTTCTATTTTTTGTAAGTATTTTGTTTCATCCTCATGCTAATGGAAAGCGACCTAGCACACTGATATATTTGAAAATTACTTGACTGTATGGAGTTTGGTTTTGTCAACTTTAAAAAAAATATATGGCTCATGGTTATACAAACATTTTAGAAAATGAAGTTGCATTCTCACACTGTTTGTCTTTCAAGTGGTGCCAAAATCTAGTGCTATACAAGAGAAATCAATAACTCATGTAAAACCACAGATAGATGCAAATTATCATCTACAAATTTTGCTTATTTCAAAAGTATAGTAGCAGTACATATTAAATTTGAAACCAATGAAATTTAAATTATTTCTATTGCGGCCATTTCTCCAATGGATTCCAAATCTATATTTAGTTTTGCAACTTGATCACATTCACACCAATTATAATGGTAACCTGTAACATCAAAAATCTGTCTTTTGAGTAGCTATGCAGGTAACGTTTACAGCAAATATCACAAGATTTCCAGCCAGAAGGGAATAATTATATCTATCTTTTGAGGCATACCTTATTTCTAGTGTGAAAATGTGTGATGTAATGCCAAAACAGATGGAATTAATGAATTTTGACTGTGATGTAATTTGAAACAAAATATGAAACAATCTGAACACTTATTTTCCCCTTTCAATACTTCAATGGCATCAGATAGTTAAAACAGTGTACTGTAGTGAAGCATGTGATGGCAAACAATTATTTTGTGTTGCATTTCTTTTTAAAAAGCTGATATAGCATAGTCATAGAAGCAAATAGTTTTCTTAAGCATAGCAAGGATGTCTTTGCTCATATCTGAAAGTTTCTCATTTATAACTGAAATAAAACCTAGGCTACTGACAATAACCTTAAAAGCTTATTTAATTTCTGAATCACTTTTCATTCATTGTACTTCAGTAAAATAAATGTCTGTCACTGCTCTCATTTCTAGTGAGGGAAATTTTATCTCAGACTTTTAGGTAGAATAACTGCTATAATTTTAATGTCATTGCTTCCTTCAGACCAAAATCAACTTTGTCATATGTAAAGTCATTACAGTAATGAAATGTTATTTACTGCACCTATTAATATTTTGCAAAAACATGTAAAAATTATTGCAGAAAGATTTTTCTCAGTAAAACATTCTTATTAGTACTTGGACATAAGTTTACATTATCTCTGTACTTGAAAACTGAGCATAATGGTGATCTTGATACTATTTCAAGTGAAGGAACCAAATTCAGTAAAGTTACTGCAGAATCATAGCATAGCTATAAATAAAAATTTTGCTTACTAGGGAATACCTACACCTAGGTAGAGATTCTGAGATTATTTCTCTGTTAAGAGACCCATTTTTCATTCAGTCTAGGAAATAACACTTCTGGTGACTTGCTGAGAACTGAAATAGGGTGTGAGAGTGAGAAGTTGTGGGCCTCCTGGATACAAATCTCTCTACAATGTCAATTGATTATATATCAAAGCAACTGGAGAACTAGAAATCAACAAGTTGGCAGCCTTTGCTATGTTTCCTTGAGCATATTGCTTGCCAATGGAATTATGAAAAAGCACTTATACAAAGATTCTAGCTGCAGCCTTAGAAGGAAGGCAAGAGAGGCTACCTCTTCATAAGTGTAAAAAGAAGGAAGAAGGGTGGAAATTTGAGTTTCCTCATCAAGTTAGTCTCTACTGAACTGAGCAAAGATTACAGTTAAGATCACTCAGACCTGATGGGCTATGCATAAATAAGCATTTTCTTTTGTATCCTCAAAACAAATTTTCCATCTGCCTCAACTTGCCGTGCTTGGTGCATACCTAAGAGTGGCTTTGAAGCATATAAACTGCATTCAGTTGAGACAGGATGGAAAGACGTGCTCTAAGGGCTCAGCTAACAAACTTTAATTGCTTATGGATGATCCATCCGAAGAGTAGATTAGAGAAAGAGCTAGTTCAAAGTGAAACTCATGAAAAAACACCTACTGTGGATGTTTCTCTCCAACAGACTGTTTCTGCCCAGGCCACTCTTCATTAAATAGTCACAGAAGTAATAGAGATACAATACATAGGATGGTCATAGCTCAGTGTAGTGTGACACCTATTATTCACGACTACCATATGAAGCAAAATGGTTTCTCAAATTTGTAATGCTGCACTCTGTGCATGAATTCTCCTTCATACAACTTCCCATCTAGCATTCAACACTGCTAACAAAACGTACAAGGCAAGTACACAGCCACATGAGTTCTAGTCATTGCTTTGTGCTCATCATGAGTATTTTACTAGTAGAAGATGAGCAAGATTTGCTAATATTACCAGGGTACAAGCTCTTTACTATTATTTTCCAGGTCAGTTGTGGAAAATGAGTTTATGCTAGTCTTCTCAGACTTCCTATTGCTACATTCCTGATACTTGGCCACTACCCTAATTTTTAATTTTTCATTTCTTGAGCGTCAAACTATTTTTTTTATTATTTTGGTAATAAGCAATGTACATTCAATATTAAATCAAATTAAGAGTGCCATAAAATGTAGACACACAAAGTATTTCCAATGCCAAACACTAAATTTCTCCAGCTGTGAGATTATGCTGTTAACACACACAATACAGACAAATATTGCAGAAACAACCAAAGTAGCACATTAAATCTTACAAGATTGGGAGAGATAGAAAGAGCTTTAAAAGAAATTTCTAACTAAGGTTTAAAGTGAACTGAAATGCTGAAATTTTAAAACTGGACAAATCATCAGAAGAAAATGTCAAATGTGAAGTTTTATGTCAAATAAATATCCAAGCCAAGGTGATTTTTGCTGTGTTTAAGTAGTTCAGGTGCACATTCTTTGCAGATTTTAAGTGTCCAGAATACAGGTACACAGAGTTATACTGGCTTACATACACATAAGATTTAAAAAACAATAATAAAAAAATTAACTGACAAATTCATTTACAGATTTAAAGTAGAAGAAATCTATTTGATTTCTTTTCTTACATTATACTTTCTCTGTATTTAGCTTTAAGAGTCTCTTTCTAAAATCAATTACCTCAAGAATACTTGGAGTTCTGACCCTTCTCAGTTGAGTGTAACATTCAACTTGATTTTTCAGTATTTTCATAGTAGTGGAGAGTATTTTGTTCAGTGTGCTATGAATAAAAGTGATAATATCTAAACTTGATGTTTCAGAGATCCTTGGTAGGTTATATGTACACTTGAAATTCATTTTTGTGTGCACACTCTTTGTAGGATGTCAGTGACTATACTTTCCATCCACATTGGTCCTAGAGCTTAAAGTTAGCACATAGCTCAGGAGGAAGCAGTAAGAAGTTCACCACATTGCTCTGAGAATGTGTTTCTGGTCCTAGCAGGCAATTTCGTGTACAATAGTCCATAGACCATTGAGGTCAGAGCCTCTTAATTGAGCAAAGGTCTAGTACACTATAATTTTGGTTTAGAGCATCTCAATTACCTTCAGTGACCTGAAAATAATCTGTTCTATGACCAAACCAGACACAACTGAGTGCTAAGAAAAGCAAAGAACAGTAAAAACAGTAAACACAATCTGCAAAAGTGTTTAGCTGTACCTACTAAATGTTCTCTTCCAGAAAGGATAACATTCACTACAATACAAGTTAAACTTGAATCAATAGTATATATACTAAAACAAACTGTAAGTTTTTTCGGATGGTGCATGAATTTAAGTTATCCATTGCAATAAGGGAGGCACAGCTCTAAATGCCATTTTAAAGTCACGTGACAACAGTGACATGTTAAAAGTCAATTCTACAGAAAAGGTACAGGGAGAAACAGAGTTTTGTTTGTTTCAATATTACAGGCTTTCAACCAATATTGGTAGATTCTTTGTACCCTTTAGTCTACCAAAAAAATACATTTCCACGTAAAAAAGGGCAATGCAGAGAGTAACAAACCCTACATTAACACTGTGACATATTATGCAGGTTTGTGAGAAGGTTAGGTCAATATACTCCATGACAAACTGTCTTTCTGTGGAGAATAGGAAAGAACCAGCAAAAGTGAAGCTAAAGACATGTATTTATGAGGCCATATCAGTAGTTATGAGTTCCTTTACCCAAGTAGAAAAGGCCACATAAACTGTTTCAGAGAAGTGATTTCATAGGCTCTCCTTGACTTTAACAAATTAAGCATTCTGGTATTGAGCATCATGCAATATTTTTGCTCTGAAAACACATCCAGTGTCATGTGTGTGTCCCTGTGAAAGGCTCGGGATTTTTTCAGGTGCATAAAATAAATATTTTTGTTATAATGCTCTGAAAATGCAAATGCAAGTAAGGTGTGTGTAGTATTTTCTACTGCTGTGGGTATTTCATCAGTCAAGGACATAATGGAGGTACATTGAAAGAGATGATGTTTCTATGAAAAGTATGTATGTATAGAGGTCAGAAATTTACCGTCTTAGTACCCAGCTGAAAGACATGGGAGGTTTATAAAGTACTAGTAGCTCTTCCAAATAAAAATTAAAAAAAACCCAACCAAACAAAACTTTTTCCTTATTTCAAATCAGTCAATGTTTTGCACAACAGTTTATATTTCACTATAAATGCAACACTATATATTGTTAGATTCTATTATTAAGCATAGTTATATTGCTTCATATATCTGGAAAAAAATCTTTACTTCTAAAATAACTTAATTGATTTTTTACTTTTCTGCAGATAAATGTTTCACCAGAGTCTCACTACATTTCCTATTACGAGTCACTACATACACATCATATATATTTTGTTACTCTTCTTCAATGTGTTTAAATACATTAAATGCTACTGACACAGTAACAAGCCTCGGTTGCAAAAAGTTCATTTTATGGCTATTAACACATACATATAGTTATGTGAATCTAGAACAACTGCTGAGAACCAAATCACCTCCACTTGTATGAAATCTGGAAAGACTTCGACTATGATTTTTGAGAAGATTTTTTTTCTCAATAGAGAAAACCATCAGATACGAAACAGTGAATTGGCTAGAACTGCAGGTTTATCCAGTAATGCAGACATCTGGAATTCTCAGGATGCTCTAGTTGGAGCTGATACCCCTTTTCCTTGGCCCATGTAAGTAATTATCATTAAGCGTAATGCCTTTAAAGCTATTTAGCTTTCAGATGATCATATTTTCCCTTTTGCAAATTGCTAGTTACTTGCTTTTGAAATACAGCTTCATCTCATTTATTCTTCCTCACTTTTCTCCTAGAAACTTGACACGTGTGCTCAGGCACGTGCAACACAGTGATTATATCAAATCACTGCTATGAGAAAAGATCATGATGCCATAGACACCCTCAACAAATGTAAGGAAGAGCAAGACTATACAGGGTAATGGAGCGTAGTAGTTTTGCCTAGGCCAGGATCTTTTTTGGTAGCAGGGTAGGCTACAGAGGTGGCTTCTTTAAACAAAGATCTGCCAGAAGTTTCCCCTATAGCTGACAGGGCTAGAGCCAGTCAATTCTAAGATGGATCCCACAGCTGACCCAAGCCTGGCCAATTAGTGATGGAGATGATTGCTCTGTGAATAACATATTTGAGAAGAAGTTGCGCTGTTGCAAAACTGCACCAGCAACAGGGAATGAAAATACGAAAACATCTCTGCAAACACCAAGGTCAGTGGATAAGGAGGGAGAGGAGGGTGCTTAAGCCCTGAAAGAAAGACTCCCTTGTGACCTGTGGTGAGGATCATGGTGAGGCAACTGTGCCCCTGCAGTCCATGGAGGCCACAGGGAAACAGAGATCCACACGCGACCCATGGAGGACCCCACATCTGAAGGAGACTGTGACTCCATGGGAAGCCCACCTTGGTGCAAGTTCCTGACAGGACCTTGGAGTCTGCAGAAAGAGGGGAGCCCATGCCAGAGCAGGTTTGCTGTCAGGATTTGTTACGCTGTGAGGGACCCACACAGGAGCAATCTGTCCCTGAAGGACTGTTCTCCCAGTGCGTGACCCACATTGATGCAGTGTGTGAGGAGCTGCCCTGTGGCAGGCCCCACACTGGAGCAGTTTGTAAGGAATTGTAGCCCATAAGAAGGATCCACATTGGAGAAGTTCATGAAGGAGTGTCTCCCATGGGGAAGAGACCTCACAGTGTAGAAGTGGGAAGTGTGATGAGGTCTCCCCGTGAGAACAAGCAGCAGTAAAGTCCATTTGTAATCAACTGACTGCAGCCCCTAGCCCCTGCCTGCTGGGGGGGAAGGAAGGGGAGTTCCAGGAAGAGGGAGGGGTGTGAGGAAGTGTTTAAAGGTTTTTTTTCTCATCTCCCTCTTCTTACTGTTCCTTTAATAAATCCCACCTTTTTCTCCCCGAGTCTGTTTTGCCCATGACGCTAATTGCTGAGCGATCTCTCTGTTCTTAACTCTCAAACCGTTCATTATATTTCTCTCTCTCCTGTCCAGTTTAGGAGGGGGAGTGGATGCTTGGCTAAACCACTATGTGGAGAAATCAAAATGTTTTACAGACATGTACAATTCATTGTGTATTACTGCAAATAACAGTCATGTTCTCACTCCTTACAGAAACTTTCCAGAAAATGAACAGCATGGATATAGTAATTCTATCCACTTTCATATACTTACAGTAAAGGTCAGTAATTATCAATAAGGTTTATTTATTTTTCTGAAGATTAAATATATGAAATATCATTACTTTGAAAATTAAGCTTCCCAGGAAGCATACTAAGATTTATAGAACATTATCTTCCTATCAGCTTCCCAAATTTTGGGTTTGAGGTTGAAGTTCTGTGGGATAAATGCATGACCATATAGAAAAAAAAGTATAGAGAATAGATATAATAAAGGAGTAATAATTCTCACATGCTTTGAAAAAAATGAATGATCTACTGATTCTGCTCTAGAAGATTTGCTGCAAAATAGCTGTGCACTTGTCACTGCCTGACCCAAAGTGCATGTGAGCAAATTGGAGACTGACTGCTTTGAATGCGCTTTAGATCAGGCCATTAGCTTGTCTCCAGTGTGACTGCTCTCTACATACGCAACAGAGGAGCACAAAATGGAAAATTTCTCATATTTATCATTCCCTGTGTTGACAGGAAATTGCCATTCAAGGATTTCTGTTCATTGTTTTCTCTGCCACTGATTTCTAGTGGATGTGGGGAAGATGGATAAATCGAACATTGGGTTACATACATTCTTATCTTTTTCCCACTACTGAAGTTTATAAAAAAAGTCTGTAATTCTGTATGGGAAAATGCTGTAGAAGTACAAAGGAGAATGTTGTTTGGCTCAGGTGGAACTTGTGAGCTTGTGCACTTATTGTCCTAATGTCAGCAGTTAATTTCTTCCCTATGAAGGTAACATTCCAAGAACTTTTGATATGCAGGTGTTTGACATTCCATATACATTTCTTCTTCGGTCAAAGAAGAATAGTTCTTCAGTTCCGTAGTTTAGCCTTTACTTTTAAAAGCGTAGTTTAATACAATATCTCTAGTATATTTCCAAAGATAACAAAGTATCTGTCCCCAGGGTAGCCTAATGATCCCCTAAAAGCATCAGTTGGCTTTTTTTCTCATTTAGCTTTCACTTGTAAAAAAAAAAAAATTATCTTCAGTGAGTCTTTCATTCAAACATACAATATAATTTACAATATCAGTAAATTCAGAAGAATAACAGGTCTAAGCATATTTGATCTACTCTCTTTTGAGGATTAGGCTAGATTCTTTCTGTTGAAGTAGAAACCACCAGAAGACACTGCAAGCACTAGTTTCCAGAGACCAGTGTTTTAATTTCCAAGAAAGCATCAGTAATATTTCCATTTCCTTCTACTTTTTGAAATTCCCTGTTCTGCACTGGGGAATCTCAATGACCTTGCCCAAATCTATTGCATTAGAAGAAGTTCTCCCAAGGTCATCACATCTGCCATTGTGATGTCTTCTAAATCACATCATTCCCTGGTCCAGGTCTCTTTGTTAAGAATTTTGCATGGTGCAAAGGAAGAATCTGCAATCATTTCTCAAATCTTACAGTAAATAATCTTCATTTACTTTCTTATAATTCAACTTTACCCAGTGTTTTTTTTATTTGTGCTTTCTTGTTTCAGATTGCCTTTTGTGTTTCAGATTTGCCTCTTCTGTGTTTTATTTCCAAGAATTTCTGTCATTGTATACAAGAGAGAGACTTTTTTTTTGCTACAAACAGGCTTGAATTGAAAGTATGGTATCTGAGACGGAATGAAGGATTATGATCTTAAAAAGAATCAGCAAAGTAGATTTATGCAGTGATATTTACTGATGTTGTAATAATAATGGCTATGGTAATAATAAGCTTGATTGTTGTCCTTATTACTAAGCTTCAGAATAAGACACCATAGTTAAAGCTAGAAATTGCTAATGGTGTTTACCCAAGAAACACTATAAATTTTGAGTGTACAAAGTAGGTCTAATAGGTTCCCTACTCCTTTTCTTCTTTTTTTTTTTAAAAAAAACCCCTGTCCATTGATTACCTTACTGGTTATAAGATCACATAAACATGAAATATTGTGAGTGGAGTCACAGACAGGGAATTAATAAACTCGACGAGATATTTGGAAGTCAGAATAGCTGTCCATCTCAAGGACATCCATTTCCTGAAGGACACGAGTGCCAGTATAACTTACTGTTATTTTTCTAAAAATACTTGAAGCATAAAGATGAATGTCAGTTTTCATAAAAAGAAACAAATGGATAAATAGATAAATAGGGTTGCTGTCATATATGAGTAAAGGTCTCAAACACTTGGGGATACAAATTACTGTAACAATGTTAGGTGACCCAACAATCTAGTTGTTGAGTACTTTGGAAGTCAAAAGTCATCACAGCTAAAGATAATACTCCCATCTAAGCTAAGGATCAGCTATAGCTTTATAAGTACGACTTTTAAATACAATAACTTGACACAAAATGTATTGTTAGAGCTGAATAACTGTAAGAAAATTTACACTCAAAATACTACCAAGTATTACCTCAACCAGCAGTGCTTTCAGTTGGCACTTTTTCAAATCTTCCTAGTGACTTCTGGTTTGTGACACGTCTACTTAAGATGTTTTTCAGTACAAAAATAAAGTGAAAATATTTCAAATTCTGTATTCAAAGAGAGTCCAAAGTATTGTTGTATTGTTAAAGTCTTGTAATGTTAGTGGCCAAGCCCAAAATACAGATCTTCGTAGGCCTTTTTTTTCCCCTCTTTCTCATTTGGAGGTATTTAAGTTCCCTAACTAGACAATTTCTGACTTACATCAGTTACAGTTAACACTCTACCATAATGTACAAAATCAACAATTGATGGAAAACATTCTGTGCAAGCTTCCTGCTTGTCAGACTATCATTAGCTACCCTCAAGCTTGTTTACTGTCTTCTCTATACCTACATCGTTGCTGAATCAAAACATAATGGTCAAACTACCAGATAATCACTAAACAATTGTGAGAAGCCCTCCTAGACCACAATCACATTAAAAGCAAACAACAAACAACATCTCACACACACATCAAAATACAAGCTTTCCTTTGGTTATATTAGCTATACTAATATTTGCCAAAGTCATCCAGTTACAATTCAAAAGCATCAGACACTACTAAATAAAAGTAGAACTCCCTTCCCCATGAAACTTTAGCTTAATAGTTAAAGTAGGTAGGTTTTGCACACCTGAGTTCATAACACTCCCCAATTCAGACTGACAAAGGGATTTAAGTACAGTTCGTCACTCTCCTGAGAGTCTGTTGTAACCATTAGGCTATAGCACAGTCCAAGGTAAATCTTTCTCTCCCTCCAGCTGACACTACTCCATTTGGTATAAATAATTAAATGAAGAAGGACGTGAATCTGATTTCCCACATGATTGCCCTAACCACCAGGCTATAGAGTCAATCTCTCTTCCCTTCTTTTTCCCCCCAGCTTAGTTAATATTTAATTGTTTACACAAAGTGGAACACTTTTAATAGGAGAGAAATTCTGAGAATTCCCAGTAAGCCAGTACTTGGGACACATTCCTAAGAAGTTGAAGATCTACTATCAGCTCCCAGTTTCAAATCAGCCTGCCTTGTAGGGTAGACAACAGCTCCTTCCAATGTGAAAAAAAAAAAATAAAATGAAGTATTATCCCTAAAGATTCATTATGGTTTTTGTGACAAGTAAGTAGTATGGCTTAGATGGCAGGAGATGGCCAGCAGTTGCAAATTCTTACTGGAAGAAAGGAGATTGTAGACTCATGACTAAGTATCATGTCTATTTTTAGCATTTTCTATCACTTATCTTTCCTGGTTTGCTTTTTGTCTTCTGCATACCTTATCCGTTGTAGTAGAGCAAGCCCTGTTCATTCAGAGATGTAGAGAATCAAGGTAACGCATCTGCAGAGACATACATGGGCAACATAGTAAAACCACCAGAGTTGACTCAAAGCCACCTTCCTTTGCTAGCTACTTCCTTATATGCTGTTTCCACTCATGTGATCCATCACCCAGGGCCCAATTGATTAACTCACAGCACCGGTTCCTGATAATTAGCTTACTCTTGGAAGTAGCTTGCCAGCTGCATTAACTTGTCCCTACTGTCTTTACTGAGGCTGGCTGGTCCAAGTCATATTTGTGCATACACTTATCTTTCAGGCATCTAACACAGCACATGCTCATAAAGCATGCAGACACTGAAGCCAGAGGGCCTGGCTCTGTAAGGTGGGGTGATGCTTATGAGGCATAGAAATAGGGCAACCAAAACTGTTTCTGATTTATAAATCACTCTTCAACATCTTGCACTGAAAACTACTTTGAATTTTCATTCTTCAAATTAGGTTTGAATTCTGGGGCAGAGGGCAATACCAGTGGGAGTAAAGTTGGTTTATGGGATATTTTACAACTCAGATTGGTTGTTTGGTGGGACACTTTAGTAGAGCTGCTACTGTCACCTGCTCAGGAGTGGATGTTTTTTTGAAATGTGGAAAACAAACCCCTGCAAGCTTGCAAACACTTTGTTGTTTGCCCCTTAGGCACATCTGACAGAGAGACTGCTGCCGCTGACATGAATTCTCAGGTCTGATTTCACTGCTCCCAGGATGAAACAGTTAGGCAAATCTGATGTGAGGGATCAGGAGTCAGCATGAAGCACAAGAAGAAATCATCTTTCTCTGTGAAATATTTCTATGAAGTAAGACCAGAAAAAGTAACCCCACAGGGATTGGATGATATTTTCTATGGTACGGACCTGTGAGATGTCTTCCCCCTTCCCACCGCTTTTATCTTTCTTTTTCTCTTTGACAAGGTCTGTAAATACGTCAACTAATCTCAGAAAGCAGTGCACAGAAGACATAGTCAAAAAGGTCAAAAGGTCCACACATTTCTTTTGTGTTAATGTTATTCACACGCTTAATGTTCCTCAAGCTATTTCCTAAATCCTCCTTTTAATGTTCTCTTAGAATCACAAAATCATTTAGAATCTTTTCTCATGCTTTCCCCAAGCCAAAAGGTACACAATTACTCAGTTATTTAAAATAAAAGGAAAGTGCAGGTGTCCTGGTTTTGACAGGGATAGATTTAATTTTATTACTAGCAGCTTCTACAAGGCTATATTTTGGGTTTATACTGAAGAGAATGCTGATAACACAGGTGTTTTGGTTATTGTAGAGCAACGCTCACATAGCATCAAGGCCATTTTTTCTCCTCACCCTGCCCTGACAGTGAGTGGACTGAAGGCAGAGGTAGGCTGATGTGTGCACAAGAAGCTGCGAGGGAGCATGGCCAGGACAGCTGACCCAAACTAGCCAAAGAGCTATTCCATACCATAAGACATCATGCCTAGTATATAAACTGGGACAAGTTGGCCAAGAGGGCCAGATCACTTCTCAGGTATCACTCAGTGGCTGGAGAGCAATTGTATTGGGCATCACTTGTCTTTTTCTTGGGTTGTGTTTCTCTTAATTACTACTATTGTATAATATTCTTCTTAATGTTATAATGTTTTATTTTAATTTAGTTATTACACTTCTTAACTTATGAGTTTTGATTTTAATTCCCCTTCCCATCCTACAGGAGGTGTGGGGAAAAGTGAGTTGCTGTATACTGTTTTGTTGCCAACTGGACTTGAACCACAACAACATGGTATCATTCACACAATTTGGAAGGACTACTACCCTTATGAAGACACTTATAATGCAGCAAGTGCTGAGAAAAAAATTAAAAAAACCAAAACCCAAACCCACCAAAAAAACTGATGCTTTTTCTTTAGTTCAAGTCTGGTTATCAATAGTTCACAGACATGCATGCTTTGTAGTGAATTCTGATTCAGTCATTTTAGGAAGCCTCAGCTTCAGAGCCCCACTGGACCTTTATCCAGTTTCACAAGTTCTTCCTCAAATTCTTAGATATTTTTTATCTTACGAAACAAACAAACTAACTAAAATTGCCACAAAAAAAAAAAAAAGAGAACAAAAAACACACCAAAAATCCCACACAAGAAAATATAATTTCTGTACAAAGCATTCTTGCTCAGTCCTTCTGGGTTTGCTGTATTGAAAGAGCTCAATCTTCTTTTCACATAATTCCATCAGATTTTATGGTAATTGAATGCTGTTATCTTGCAAGAGCTTCCTCTAAACTCAGATCACTAGTCTTGTCCAATAAATAATTCCTGATATCAGGTGTTTTGAGGTCATAGCCTCAAAATTGGCCTCAATCTATTTTGTCATTTTACCTATAAATGCTGGCCAGAACTGCCTTACTCAAGTTTTTTACTCTAACAGACATGACATTCAAGAATCACTTTGAGTTGTTTCAAATCCATGAAACCTGTGTATGACTAATTTGCTAATAGCTCCATCATTTCTCAGAATTTCCCATCTGATAAAAACCATTCAATTCATTCCAGTCTCAAAGAAGTTTTCTGGCCAGCTAGGGAGCAGAGGGCTCAAATTTTCTTCTCTAGCAAGTGCCCAATATCTCAATATATTTTGGTTTTGCTGTCTGAAAATTCATTCTTAAGAATTGGGCCTCCAGTGAAGCAGAAAGATGCATCACTTGACATGTCCATTGACCCAAAAACTCGAGGAAGACGCCTGCATCTCTTGAAGATTTTCCAGATGTAGCTATAAATTTTCTGTACAAATCTGTTTCACCTCACCTACCAGGTTTTCCCTATAAAATAGAGGGCTGTAGGAACAACATATTAAAGTCTGCAAGCAGTACTTCTTGTATCTGTAGTCTTCAATGACACCTTATTTTTGTCTTCCTTTTTTAGCTGTGGGTAAAATGGTAGAGGCCAGAGATGCTTCTCCATTTTCTCATCACTATCCCTGGATAGCCCTCTGCTTCTGGCAGCACACCACAAGGCCACTTGTGGTAGGTCTAAAATACAGCCACTACTAAGTTATCTGCTTATAATGCTTTCAGAAAGCATTTCTTGTCCCTTTTCAGGCTCCAGCTCTCCACAGGAATATTTGTCTGGGACCTCAACTCCTTGATTAAAATCAGTGGTCTAATCTTTGGGGAAAAAAATACCAAACTTGCCTTGCCCTTCTAAACAGTACTAGTTATTATGATTTTTACAGTACTAGTTATTATTATTATTATTACTGGACATAACTTTCTCCGTTTACCTCAATGCTGTGAACTGTTTCAACCATTACAGGCTAATTACTTCTACACAGCCTATCAGATCACTCTTGACAGGTTGCATATATACAGTAACTATTGCATACAACTACAGAACTATTAGATGGAAATATTCATTAAATCTAAGAAATCTCATCAAATTTAAGGAAAAAAAATAATAAGACTACATGGCTCCTAAGTCAAAATACATATGAAATTTTGAGGGGAAACAGGAACGCTACTGCGTTAACAGAAAAAAAGTCAATAACTCTTACAAACCTCACCAGCATTGAGGAAACAAGAAGTAATTCATTTCACAGTGCTTCTTTCCTCTCACACTTTCCTGTATCTTCCTCTTCTCACCTCACATCAATCTCTTGCCTTTCAGCACTCTAAGCACATACACACACTACACATTCCTTGAGGGCAGTGCACAATTCCCTTACCTGTTTTGACAAGAAATGCATATTGAGTCACATGCCAGAGGCCATGGTTACACGAAAGTCACAGGTCAATAAAGATCACTTACATTTCCTATGAGCTTTTTCATCCTTTTTTTCCCCCTCTGGGAGCCAAGGCCTCAGTAAGGAAAGAAAGAAATGTCAAGGGCCCCTTTGTCAAGTGCTTAAAACAAATCCCCCAAACCCACCGTTGGATTCCTCCCCTCCAACCTCTTGTTACCTTGCCTTAAGGAAAGTGGCCTTTTTCTTTTGGCCTCCTTCACCTTGAAGGAGTTATTCATCCTTCAAGAAGTTGGTCACTGACTTATCTCTTTCCCTTGATGATGTACAAGAAAGTAGAAGGGATTAGTCAGTGTTCTTTTAAAAATATCTCTTACAAGGAAGCCAATAAAATGATCTACATTTTATCACAGTTCAACATATCTGACATCTGTTCTGTAATAAAATTCGCTTCATACATATGCTTCTTCAAGCTCATACATATGCTCCCCACAAGCATCCCCCAGCTGCTCTTCTGAGACATTTTGGTAACATACCTATAGTAGTACGCTAGATGTATTTAAGTAGGTATTCTATCTTTTCTCTTTAGTCTAGTAACTACTTTGGACAAGTCCACTTATTAAAGGCAATACTATATACTACACTAGGACTTCTTGAATAGCTCAAGAATTTGCTCACTTTTTTCTAGGAGTGAATCTCAGGAACTGTATTATTTATTGATTTTCACAAACTTGGAATACATTATGTTCTATTCACACAAATGCTTGTGATAAATGGAATTATTGCTTAACACACCAAGTATACAATTCACAGAATCTCTAGTAGACTAAACCAACACTAAGAACTGAAATGGGTAAAGAATTATATTTTCATTAAACTTTTCTGTTTGAGAGCTATACATTCTGAATACCAGATATCAGTAATGCAAACGATCAGAGAATATGGGCATCACACTATCCATCCTACTATTCGTTCTGTGAACACAACAGATACATCTTTGTTATCGTGCTGAACTGGATCAGTAGTAAATTTCTGAAGCAGTCTTTCTAGGTTTTCCTGCTAATTGTAATGTGGTCTTCTGAAGACTTTTCAGAGCACATGATTTGGGAAGAAACTGCATGGGAAGATACACTGCATGAACATCCTCAATGCACTTCAGCTGCAACATAGAGGTAGTCCAAGGAAAAGATATCTAAATATGTATGGTGTAAATGTCCACATTAGCAGTTTTATTCTATAGATCTTCTCCTATTAGTTCACAATCTTTGCTAATGAAAACTTTTTTTTTATTTACTCTTATAGACACTTATTAGTCTGATTCACACATGCCAGCACAAAACACGCATGTAAATAAAGCTGTGACAGCTGAGTTGGACCTGGCACATAAGGGATTCATTCCAATACCTGTAGAGTTATTACCCAGGAGATACCTTCTCTTATTCATTATCCCTTGATTTTATTACCTCTTTAGTTTCATAGTCATGATAGTGATGATGCTAGTGTATTTAGCAGAAGTAATCTCATTTTTTTAATGTTAATGCGCTGGAAGTATAGTCTTCATAAATACTTAGAAGTACCTCCTGTACTACAAACCTGGTGTTTTGCACTGCTTTTTTTACACCTTCATTGCATTTATTTTCTGACTAAAATTCAACCTTACAAAATCAATGTCAGGTTTTTCTTTTCTAGCATCCTGATATCCAAAAATGCATTACTCATTGTTGATGATTTAAAAGAACCCAAACCAACAACAAATAAACCCATAAGTCCTATCTTTTACTTAGTAGTTTTATATCATTTTGGTAGAAATATCAGATGTCCAACAGCAGAAATACCAGCAAAATATCTAATTATTACACTTATGCATATTTGATGAATGAAGTTAGCTAATAGTGGTACCAACTGCTTATTTTCCTCTCACATCAAACTCTTAATATTAAATAAAAAAATTTAAAAGTTAACTTGAATATTTCACAATGTACTGCAACATACAACACATCTACTACAGAAAAGGATTTTGTTGTACAGTGATACCTCACATAACCTTTCTATCTCCATGAAAACGGGAATATGTGGTACAGTCATGCCTGTTTGCGTGCATTTATTTATCAGTTGCCAAGTTTTTAAGGCAATTCACGAGAATTTAATTTTACTAGTATTGAAATTAAGAACAATTTGATATCAAACTATTGTTATTAGAGGGGTCTCCTCCTGCTGGGGAATATGAACAAGAGGAGGACAGAAATCTATGATACTTCCCAATAGTCCTTGACAGGTTCAGTAATTCTAGCAGGCATTAGCAGCCCCAGGAGACACCACTGGGAAGACTGCTGAAGCATTGATCCAGAAAAAAAAAAAAATTCTTCCTGGAAGAAAAAAAAAAGTCCCAATTTTGAGCATATTTTGTTATCATTTCAGCTTGTTATCTAATAATACAATTCAATCTGTGAACAACACATCAGATTTTTACAAAGAATTATTCAAAATGGGAGAGGAATGAAACATTACTGTCCCACAGTTGCATATATCATAAAACCAGTCATAAATAAATAAATTCCAGCAAGACAAAACATGTGTCTTGGGTATACTGGACATTTGTTTCATACTGAGTCGTGAAGAAAATTCTTAAGAAGGAACATAAAACGCCATTGAAACTGCTATAATTACTCTTTGGAAGGCTCCCTTGGCTTGCAGGTCCTATGATAGTTTACCAAACAGAACACTGTCTCCTACTTGCTATGTTAGCTGCATTGCAAATTTCCTCAGATAACTGAAGACTTGATGAGACAGATTGCCCTCATCAGTTTTCAGCTTTGTTACAGATACTAACACTTAGGCAAAGAAAAACAAATCTCTTGTGCTTCAGGAAAGGTTCAAGTAATGATTAGAAGCAAGCAGCTTTCTATTAATGAGTTCAGTGGGAAAGTACATCCAAGAGTCCATCACACCCTGCCCTACAAACTTCTCCTGGAATTTATGCACACACACAGAATAAGATGAGAACACTAGCATGTCCAAAAAATGTGTCAGGTCAAAAGTTTATGGAAAATATTCACACAGTTTACTTTCACTAGCTTTGTGTTTTGATTAAATAACATTATAATATTAATCCATACAAAATGCTTATTTCTTTAATTGGAAATTAAAACAAAACAGAAAAAAAGTAAGTCTTGAGACAATGAAAACATTTTGTTCAAAGCTGCAGGAACAGACAGTTAAAGGCTCTGGTTTTTAGAACCTAGACAACCATACCTGTTTCTATTATATATGCTCCCCAATATACTGCCATAAATCCAGCATAACTCAATCGATTGCAGTTGTGAGATAACGTGAGGTCAGATGTGTGTCCAATAGCTCGCTAAACAATCCTTTACTTGACAGGCAATGAAATAGTTTTGTAATTTTTTTCCCATTTGATTCTGGATCAATTAAACATCATCACTTAGTATTATTTATGGGGGTCTTTTGATGAGGGAGGAGAAAACTGGAATTAGATAACTCATTTGGAAGTTGCTGTTCTGAAAGATCTTAAAATAATAATTTGCAAGCATCATCACTAATAACCTCAATACAATAAAACCTCTAGAGTAGATCTTTGCACAAATTTGGGTTTTATTTATTGCACCATAATAGTTACACCTTGTTAGAAGGACTTTTACAAGGAAAATAAATTATTTTCATGATCTCCCATCATTGACCCATAAGTCACACTGCCTTCCAGTTTGTGATTAGTCTATTTCAAGACCCAGGGGAAAAGTGGTCAGAGGGAGTTGCAACTGCCTATTAAGACAGTTATATTTTTGTAATTTAAGAGTTGCCATTGATGCACTACTATGTTGAATAGAATTGTTAAATTTATATAGTTACAGATATAAGCAGTAGTTGCTAAGTCTTTAATTCAAGTAGCATAAACTGTAATGGAAATGTTTAAGCCCTGTATATGCTTTGCCAGGATCTAGATTTGGAACTGAATCAGTTACATAAAATTGATAAATCTAATTGCTCCCTAAGAGGTTCACCTGAGAATTTGCCTTTATCTTCCACTCTTAGCATTGTCTACAAAGGCTTTTGATACAAGACTGATTGGAAGAGACAAAATTGTATTTAAGGACCCAAGGGGTTATACATTGCTTTAAATCAGAACTGTGTCCAACACTTGCAGTCCCTTGATCCTATCATTTTATACTTCATAAGGGATCCCTTTTCAGATGGGTTTATGTGTCCCAACGTATTTGGAAACATTCCTTGACAGAACAAATTCTTTGAGGACATAAATCAAAACTACAGCTGTTCCCCTAAAAGCTGTCAGTGATAATAGCATCAGAAATTAGATTAAGTAAGTCCTGTTGAGAGACAGTATGTCCATTTCTGCATTCAAAACACACACAAGTTTTCAGAGAAACCTTTATTCCAAGAATGAGGAAACAAACAACAAGGAAGTATAATACCTTACAGCATATAAGAGCTCAGGTCAGGAATTCTTCCAGAGAAGAATTTCTCTTGCTTTCTGTATACTCAAATGTGCTTCCTTGAATAGCTCACACATAAAACCCTAAGGTATTCTAGAGTTGTATGAATAAGACCTAAACACTATCTTATTCAAGAATGGATAGAACAAACATAGCCAAGTATTCCAGAGACAGTAAATTGTGGTGTTGCAACAAAAGAGTAAGAATTTTACACAAAATATGTAATAAATATGATAATTTGTGATTTCTAGGTAATAGTTAACTTTGTCTCCCTCCTACTGCATTGTTTTTTGGTTGTTTGTGTTTTTTTTTTTCTTTCCAAAAGAATCACTGCAAGAATGTGACAGTGGTTTATAATTATTTCCTCTGAAGAGAAAAAAATGTTGAAATTTAAACAGACCATGCTAGACTAGAGCTAAGTTTATTCTGTATAGCTTCATGCTAGAGCTCACACTAATTTCAGTGTGAATCAATTATTCAGCTGTTTCTCAGTACTGTTAGCAACACACCAACACACATTTGGCCATTACCCATTAGTTTGATTTTGCTTCCTAGCTTGTGATCCTATTTACACAAGAAGCAAAGAACTAGGGGAAAGTTCTGCTCCAATTTATATTAATGTGAGACATGATGAGGAGGTTTTTTATATGATTCATTAACACAATCCCTTATATTTCTATTTACTTTGTGACAGTATTATAAACGTGGATAATAAAATGGATTATCATAACCATTTCAATACCAAAATATGACCATCAGCCACTGGTGAGGACTATAAGTTCCATGACCTCTGTTCTGTGTTGTGCCCACAACAAATAGGTTTATAGGACGTTTGGCTTTCTGCTCACAGAGCTATTAGGAAGAGTTGGGTGTGCTGCACATGGACCACGTATTGCACTTTAGTTACAGCTTTGAATTTTCACTCTGCCACTCTAATGAGTGGCATCAGTAGGCCACATCACTGTTTTTGCGGAGTTCCATTGTGCAATGTTCGCCTCAGTTAGCAAAGGGTAGCAAAATGCCCATACCCATATTGTGCACCACAGTGGCTGCTCCAACCTCTTTTCTCATTCTCTTCTCTCTCAGCAGATAGTTGTTTACCTCTGGGAAGTAGTAATGCTTAAGGCTCATTGCCTCTGCACTAGAAGTAATTTTGCTTGTGTTAAAGAACCTGCCTTGCTCTTTCAAGATAAAAAATAAGCATCAAACATATGTTTCCAAAAAGTGTCCACAATCTGTGTAATATTTATAGCACAGTCAACTTAGCTGTAAGTTTTAGGATGAAAAAAAAAGAAAAGAGGAAAAATATAAAAATAATTTCACAGATGAAATATCCTTTACACTTTTGTTTAGCATTTATCAGGATATATGAAGTCAGAAGGATGAAACAGATTGTTATCCTTAGCTATGATGTATGCTTTAGGCTCAGAATCAGAAAGTTGATAAAACAGTTATTTCTGCACACATGGACTATCTGGATTCTACCTTATATCTTCAGGGTCACAAACCAAACACTCATTTGTAACCCAAATGGAGATTCATTATTCTGACTGAAACAAGCAGAATTACTTATCAATTCAAAAGTAACTTTTTTTATATTTACCAACATATTATATTGCTTAACAAAGAATTATCTTTTCATTGTTTATAGACCTCGCTATTTAAGAGGATTATTACTGTAGAATAATCATCTTGTTTTAATTACTAAGAGAAGAACTACACCATTTTAATAATTTTAGGATTTATGCCAAGTTGGAAGCAGAATGTAAAACACAGAATCAGTCAGTAACTGACAGCAGATTTGTTAACACTTCCACAAATTTTTTACTGGGAAATTCAGCAAAATTAGAAGCAAAAGATGATTAAAAAAAATAAACAAAAAAAAAAACCCAAACCAAACCACAAAAAAACGAACTCAAGCAGTATCAGCAAGCAATAGGAACACAAATTCTTGTACTGTACATACCTGAGGCACAGAACGCATACACATCTTTCCTTGATTACTGAGAAGCCAAAGTGGCAAAATATTTCACTGGATTAGTGCCAATAGTAGCACTGTAGACTGAATTGCCCAGAGCAGAAGGCAGGAGCACAAACAGCCCACACACAACAGCAGAGTCAATCTTTGCCATTTGCAGACTCCAGAAGGAACAAACTAAACCAGCCCTCAAGAAACAGCCATGATTAAGTTAATGCTGATTGCCAGCACCTGCCAAAGCACTTAAGCAGGCACACTTGCTTTACTAATCCTTCAAGTTATCTCTTTAAGATGGTGATCCCATTATCTAGGAAATGTGTGTCTCATCCTGCACCTGGCTCAGCTCAGCAGACCACCTTCTCCTTTAGTGCATTCAAATTGGTACAGTGTCCTGTTTGCTACAGCCATATTACTAGTTCTAGAATTAATAGTGACCAAAGGCAAACTCTAAACCAGGGACTACAGTTTATATACATATTTTTATATCTATATATTCAATTACTAACCAAATATTTCCCTTTAGATTATAAGCAGAAACCAAGCTACCAACTAAAATGACAAAATTCTATTAAAGTCCTTAAAAGAATCATAGAATCATAGACTGGTAGGAGTTGGAAGGGACCTTTAGAGATCATCTAGTCCAATTCCACTGCAGAAGCAGGTTCACCTAGATCAGGTCACACAGGAATGCATACAGATGGGTCTTGAAGACCTCCAAGGAAGGAGACTCCACACCGTCCCTGGGCAGCCTGTGCAAGGCCTTCATCACCCTCACAGTGAAATATTTTTTTCTTATGTTTAAATGGAACTTTTTGTGTTCCAGCTTCATCCCATTACCCCTTGTCCTGTTGCTAGATACCATCAAAAAAAAAGGGATGCACCAACCTCCTGATATCCACTATTTAGATATTTGTAAATATTAACGAGATCTTCTCAGTCTCCTCTTCTCTAGACTAGAAATACATAGTAATGGGCATAAAGGCTTGAAACCTTGAATGAAAGATAATTTTTGGCCCCACTGATCTTTCTTGGTCCAGTTGTTTTACCTTCTTCAATCCTTAGGTGTTTGGAAGGACATGTAGAATTCATGATTGAGTTCTGTCTGTCTCATAAAACAATCTAGACAACCTGAAAATGACAGCATTTCAGTGGCTTGCTAAATCCTCACAATTCCATTCCTGCTGCCTGGCTCTGAGGAATTGATGTAACTGCACCTGTCTTCAGAAAGAAAGGTATTAAATCACCAGCAATTTTTAATCCCTATGTAGAGTCACCTTCTGAATCTTGTCTTCTCCTACTGTATTATTGTGTTGCTCATACTTCTCCCTAGCTCTAACTCAGATCCACCTGTAAGGTGGAGCCAATTGGGCACCTCTGCAATTATTTTTTGAGGAGAAGAAACTGCAAGAGGAGGGAGTGATGAAGGAATCTTTTAGGACAAAGACAAAATTACTTTTTTTTTTTTTTTTTTTTCCTTTGGCTTATGCTCAAATCCTGTCAGTATCGAGCATTCTGTCAAGTAAGACTAGACTATCTCAGGTTTAAAAACCAAGCACTTAAAAGAGGTTAGCACCAGCTGCTAAAACTTTTCCCTTTTAAGCCATTTATACCCACCCTAAACCTCTGTTTCTCTTTTATGACAATTTAATAAAATCAGAAACAACAGCATCTTTTTCTGAAGAAAAAGAAACTGTCCTTAAAAATATGAGAAATATTGCTGATATGCAGTCAAATCGAGTCTTCTTTTTTTTTCCAGAGCCATCCAATACATACTTTCGGCTAAACATGAAAACCTAGTTATGTTTAGTATTTCAAAATGTTAAGAGAAATACTTCACACTCACAAAATGAAGAGTTTAAAATTATTTTTGTTTAAAGTTATTTTTGTTTCATAAAAAGAGGTTGATTGAAATTCCCTGTTACTGTTTATGAATTTCTAACTGCAAGTTAAAATTGCAGTTTCTTTTTTTAAAAGGTGTATTCCTCAGCTATTGTTTACTCTTATTGATTTGTTACTTTATGGTTGCTTATGATTGCTGACTGCTGACACTGATTTGTATATGTGATATATTAAGAAAAAGAACTGAAGCTTTTATTTTTAATTGAAAAAGTAGTACAGGATCCTTGCAAAAAGTTAGAGGATTAAGAATTTGTAATTTGAGACCTCCTAAATTTGATGATGTAAGCTAAGGTCACCCTTTTACTCCTGATTCAGTCCTTGAAAATATCATATTCTGGGAAAGTCTGTTTAATAGTAATCCAGCAAGCCAAGGGTATAATGAAGAGAGCTCAACAAATAATTCACATTGAATAATTTACTTGAACCTCATTTCAAGTTCTGGAGTGTCAATGAACAGACTCCTTGAATTTTATTTATTCAATAACAGTCAACATATATTAATTCACATTTTATACATCAAAAGTTTACTAAGTGTATCTGATTTAAAAAATCAAATAGAGCTAAACTATGATTAATTGCATAAACTCTGTATATTTTTCTTCTGGTTCTCCAAAAAACCCTGTAAATGGTGAAGCATCTGTCATTAAAAACATAATTAAAAAAAATATCAAGGATATCTATCCTCTAATCTAGAATGTAACAGTAAGGAGCTCTAGAAAAAAAGATGTCTTCTCTTCAGGTGATGATGCCCTTCGTTGAGATCATCATACTTGAAGAAATAAGAAACAGTAAGATTCACTGGGGCAAGGTTTAAATTAGGTACTCTCCTGACATACTTCACATCATAAAAGTGTCTATTTACTTCCTTCAAAAAGTTCATTTATGTTTTTCTTTGACTTATTTACAATAGAATATTTAGAATATAATATTTCAATTGGAAGGGATCTACAGTTATCACCTTGGCCAACTATATTTAAATAAGTTTGTGACAGTGTTGTAAAGAACAGGGAACACATCATTTCATATACAAAGAAGATAATATGCCAGCTCCTTAAACATGTCCTTTTATTGATTTCACTGGTATGAAGTTATGACTCACAGTGTTGTTGCCATGCATAGTTAGTGGTGTAGGGTGTAATGATCAGTTTCTTATATGATCATGTAGTATCTATAGCAAGACCACCATTTTTCTAAAGGAAAGTCTTACAGCTAAGTCTAGCAATATCTGCTATAGATGATAGGCATCTCATTTCTTCAATGTGGTTAAATTTGTCTTATGTTTTCTTACATTTAGATATATCTAGACAGCTGTCAAAAGCAATGCTTCACCTTGCACAAATATCCACAAGCTACCTTCAACATAGTGAAGCAAAAAGTCTTGCCCATGTTCCCGGCTGGATTTTGAGACTATACTCAGCTCCTTCCCTCAGTGATACTATTGCCATTGGTAAATAAAGCTATATCAAGTTACAAAAGTGAGTGATATGCAGGTTTAATATCTTGTCTGTCTTACACCAAGAAATAAAAAACTCAATATTATGGCATTTAAATCTTGTTCTAAAATAGTAATTATTGAGCATCATTACATCTTTCTCCTACAGAAAATTTTATGGGTTGTTTAACGCTACAGAGAGGCAAGACTGTATTAAAATTGATGGATATTTTCTATATGTGTCAAAATGATATCTTGTGACAAGACATTAAGCTATGAACCAACATTTAATATTCATTGTCTGAAATTCTAGAGGTAAGACCCAAATTTGTTTATGGTTAATGGCAACCCTCCTCCAACCTCTCACTCCTTCTAATTATTAAATTATATAGAAATTATTGTGCTATAAAAACATGAAAATACCAGTGAATCAAGCAGCACCAACACACAAACCCATGAAAGTGGAGAACATTGTCAAATTGACTATGTTCTTACCCTTATCTATAGACAACAAAATAGATGCTAGCATTCAGCTTTTAAAAATGCTGAACTCTATTTAACATAGAAAATTGAAAAACAGGGTCTCTGTAGTCCTTGCTAAAGCAGACCTTAGAATCCTAACAAGATGTTCTAAATGATATAGAAATAAAAACTACCAACCCTCTGGAGTAGAAGTCAGGCAATAGAACTTTAAAGTCATTTTATATTGTATTTAGATTATTGTCTTTAGCCTTTTTATCCTTGGAAATACTGTGGTTTTGTTTACTGAAAAAAAAACCCATAAAATAAAAATTAAACAGTAAAAAAAAAAATCTGTACAGAACATTGTCCTCATTAGACCTTTATATAGTATCCTTTTCTTTTCCTTCTTTTCGTTTTCTATGCCTCTTTTTAAATTACATCTATTTTATCTGGTTTTGCACTACTGGACTCATTATCTAACCAAAAAAAGCACATTAATTCCTAAAAGCAGGTTTTAAATTTCTCTGGAGTTCAGATCGAATTCTTTAATGAAAATTCACCTTGCGATCTTTCACCTTAGCAGTATTATTTAACTTCAGAATAAATCTTGTTGCAGTTTCAGTTTGATGCATCTATTGGGAGACTAGCTTTATTTAAAAGTACAGGACTAATCATTCTGTAATCTAGAAACCATTATTTGTACTGTTGCAGATTTTATGGGCAATCATTTATATCCATTCAGGACCAATCTGATGAGCTACAGAACAGTTCCTTCAGGACTCAATCAGCATATCATTCTACTGGGACATGCAAAATGGGGAAAAAAAGATATTGTAAAAACTCATTAAATATTTTAAAATTTTGCAAGGTTCTTAAGATACAAAATATTATAGGAGTTATTTTAATATTTAATATGCAATATAGCTTGAGGAGTTTTTTTATCTTTCCCAATCACTTTATGGATAAGAAGTCCCTTCAGCTATGCATAAAGGAATTGTAAATCCACATGACCAAGCAGGTAGCTGAATTTGTGGTAAAGGTTGAAAACATTGCTAGTGCTGCCTTCTCTATAACACTGCTTTCTAATACAAGAAATGTAGATAAACCTTGTTAAGCCTGTAGGGACTGTCTATTCTCTGTCTTTGCTAGAGAAAAAAGAAGCTGAGAAACATTTACTCATTTCTAATGAAAGTTTGTTATATTTTTCAATTCAGGGAAACATTCAATTTATAAAAATGAAAATAAATGTATTTTTTACTAAAAAATATTTTCCTCCCACTATATCTTTAGTATATGTTTTCTGAAGATGCACAGTTGCTTTCTCCAGACATTATATAAAATCTACTAGAGCTCTTTTCATAAAAAAGTGGTTCACATTTGGTTTACCTACCAAGACACATCAAGCCTTTTCCTTGGATAATGAGTTACAGTGAAACACAGGAAACTGTATGCAACAAATACACATCTCTTCTTCTTTCACATTCAGTTTTTAAAACCAAACTAGCATGACATGTATTAGATGACCACAAACTTTATCACGTATAATTAATCTACCATGCAAACAATTAGACTCAGTCTAATAATTGAACACAGAAAGATAATGTAATGAGATTTTAAAATGTTTTTAATATTCAGATTAGGAAGTTGCCCTAAAATGGACCACAGGTTTATGGCAAACTTTTTCAGGCATTTAATTTTTGCTTCATGTATATTCAGTGCAAAATTGTTAAATTCTGCCTGCTTTTGAAAAATATCTGCACTGATCTTACTTTGGATTGAGAGGTAAGGCAGTACTGTGGAGCTAGACACCCCAAACAATCTAGTTAGTTAGTTAGTTATTTGTTTTCTCCTCAATAAAACAGACAGATCTCCAGGCAAAGCAAGTCTAATTTTTGCAGTATGGTACTGCAACTCCTCAACAAGTGTTCCTAAGGTTTATGGTATATTCATGCATCCATGGAAAGACCAGTCAAAATAAAATATTGCTTTAAGCTGTATATAAAACCAAAAAGCATTTCCTGAAATTTTGTTACTGAAATGTGCTCCATGGAAGAATACTGAAAAATACCACAATGTTTTGCTCTTTGTCTTAGTTGAGTGACAAACAACTGAAGTATGATTATAGTGTGTATAGGCAAAGACTTTGTAACAATTAAAAATTTGAAAATTTATTCTCTGATATTCAGGGGGCTACACTCTGCTCTGTTGTGTTGCTTTTGTGCCACTATTACTGCAGGGTAGTCAAAGGACCCACATAAAACTGATAGTGTGGAAAACACTGGCTTTTCAAAGACCTTTGCAACTTGACGTCAATTGCAGTTTCATCATTGCCTGAACCTGCAGCCATCAAAGCCAGTTCAGACATGTGTTCAGTTCCCAGAAGTGATGGAGAAAACAGTGTCTTACCCAGTACTGAGGATCTGCTTTTGATATTTGGCACTGCTAACGATGGACATGGTAATGAGACAAAAGAAAAAAGCTTCCCACTCTGAGTGAAACATTTGGGGCACTTGTCTAATCAATTCCTCAACTGAATCCATTAAAAGAGTCCGAGCCCTCTGAGAAGACTCAAATATGGTATGATACTATTGTGCTTGAGAAGTCAAGAAAGTATTTTCTATTCTCTCTACACAGTACAAGAAAATTTGCAGAAGATCACTAACAACGGTTATCTGGGTTTCTTTCTGCATCATAAACATTTGGTTTTATCATTTTGTTTTCAGATAACAGAGGAAAGCCCAGCTGGGAGATAGGCAGGGAGTCAAACAGAGGAAAAAGGATCCCTGGAGGGTTAGTGATGTTCAAGCAGATGGGGGAGGAGGGAATAGAGAGCAAGGAGCAGATGGAGGAGGAGGGAAGAGAGAGCAGGAGCAGAGCAGATGTGGGGGCTAATTTTTGTTGAAGACAAAGGAGGACAAATATGAATTAAATTTGTAATTTATATTTAGAATATTCTTTTTCTCATAAACATACTTTTTTACATCTTACACTATAGAAAAGTTTCAATAGTTTGAAAAATATAAAAGATAGAGCAAGAGAACATCAATGTCACTTGAGTAAGCACTAGAAAGTGGAGCAATCTGTAAGAGTTTCTCAATCGTGGTTTTGTCTCTGAAAAACTGGAAAGTAAAGGTTTCCACCTGTACTGTATTCCACTGCACAAAGTACACATTGGGGAAGATTTGCAGAAGCAAAACAATAAAAAGGAGGCTTATGTATGAGGATAATGAATGGATCTTTGAATCTGCGAAATTAAAGAGGAGCAGTGATAAAATTTGAGTTACCAAGCCATGAGCGAATTACACACAGGTCTTCCCTAAATAAATAATAAAAAGTTATAACATATGTTCACATGCAGAACATTTTCATTTCCTATGAAGCCACCCTCTACATTCTGTCTACTTCTATATTTTAAAGTTGCATTTTGTTGCTGTGCTTCGTGACAGGGTGTATAGGTTGTGAGTGAAGTCTGACTGAGAATGCTGCAGCTGAAAGTTAATTAGTGTGTTGGCAAGCTGTCAGTGAGATTTTTGTCTGTTTGCTTTTCATACAGAAATGAACGAGAGTGGATTCCAGAGGTGTCTGACTACAATTAAGTATCTCACCACCTAAAATAAATATTTCATATTACTGTATGCCTGTAGGAATCAGACAAAAAGTATCTGTTGATGGTATTTTCCACTGATATCTTTAAATGTAAATATATGAAAGTAGGTAGAAAAGATGCAGTGTAATTGCATCTGTTTGGTGGAGCATAAAGGGCCATATTCTGTGTTTCATTTAAATACAGAATAACTGTGTGTAATCCAAAAACCTCCCCTAGGTTTGTGGAGAAATACTGGAGGCCAGATTCTGCTCCAGATTAATTGGACCTAATTAAGTTGTAGGTTATACAGCAGTCGAGTCTGTGTAAATTGTTAAGAAGACGGTTTTTAATTCTGTGTTGAAAAACTGCTATAATTCTTGGAATACGAAACAATCTACAGCCAGCAGTAAACCCTCACCCACAGTAACAACGAAGCATATGTCAATAGGATGGCTAGATTTCATAGCCAAAAATTAAAATGAGAAGCCTAGAGTGAATGGAGCAGTGAAAAATGAGGGCTAAAATGGCACTAGAGAATGGCAACCTTGATTCAGGTTGGATGCCACTTCAACAGAGACCCTGCCTATAGCTGGGCTTCATCTGGCCAGGAAAAAGAGCAATTTATCTATTTGTATAAAAGAAGGTGCTCCAGATGTCTCAGTTCTCATGAGAGGATGTGCACACAACAGCCCAAGACAATGATTGCCCATGCCCTCAAGTCTCTTCCCTCTCCTGACTTCTGCATAGAAGTTTTGCTTTCCTGTCAAAACTTTCCTTTGCTAAAAAGCCCTTACAGTTCCCCACAGGTTTTTTACAGATCATAAATGTCAGGTTATGGCTGGGGCAATTATTGTGAACAGTAGTGTCAAGAGTCAGCAGTCAGGAGACTGTTTCCTAGTGCTTTCACAGACCCTGGCCACTTACTGGTAGATCTTCACAGGTGATGCAATGCTCACTTCAGCCTCCTGCAGCAGCTGCCTTCGCAGTCCAGACTTTTAGTCTACGGATGATTGCAGAGAGACCTCAGTGTAGATTTTAGATTTTTATTTACAATGTATTTTATTTCTTTTTACACACCTGTATTTCCCAGATTACGGAGTTACACTCCCAGTAGCAGTCATATCATTTGACTGGGAGCTGTACACCTGTTTTTCCATGATCCAGGGATTATCTAAGTCCAAGGGGGATGATCTGATTCCCCTCTCCCTCTTCCCAGCAACCATACAGAGGATGTGATTATACCCTAGCACTGCTGTCAGCTTCCATGTACATGGGCTTACTGTAGGAACCAGCATGAACTCCAGAAATCACAAAACAAAATTATTTCTATGTTTCTTTGTCCCTAGGAGAGTATATTCACCTTGGGAATTCATGTATGCTTCAGTTATACCACAGAAGTGCACAAACAACCCCTGTGGAATAGGAAATGACTATGAACAGCAAAGGTTGAGCTGCAGACCACAATCTAGGCCTAGTGTTTTCTGTCTGCAACCAAGACCTTAAAAAATCTGATGTATCCAGACACGTCCGAAGCCCTAGAAATTCATGCTTTCTGACCACTGCACCCAGAGGAGATACTGTCCTCCACAGAGCAGGCTGTAAGTAGAATTAGATTGTCCTGAATGAGTTTTATGGCCCCCTGAAGGAGAAAGCACAGATGACACAAGTGAGAAAAATCTGTTGCAGACTGGAATAATGTCTGCAGGCACCACATGATACGTTTCCCATCCAACTTGAGTACCTGTAGCATGTGACTCTGGTGCTGCAGAGTACACAAAACAGGAACTTGCAGGTTCCTGAAAATGACTATTTGTATTCAAAATATATATTTTTTTAAATAATATAAACTTTAATAATAAAATTGATAAACTTTCTGAACTCTCCAAGCAAAGAAAGTCACTGGAACACCTAGGCACAAGGAATTCATATTCTCTTGGGTGCAGTTGTCCTCTGCATGCTTGGCTGGTTTGCAGTAAACACAGAGTCCGAGTTCAATGCTGGTCCTTTTCTGAATCCCACTTCTGCTTTGTTTTGAAGTGTGAAAGTGGCAGCCCAGAGCTTTCCCGGGTTGTCTCTAGCTTTTACCTGAGATGGAAGGTTCCCTCATCAATACACACATCTGTGAAGTTTAGAGTATTAGTTTATATAATTTTAGAAAGGATGTAAACTATTTGGAGTAGAAATGGTACCCCAGAGTTTGTATATAGCCCACAAGGATTCATATTCATCCCTAGACTACTAATCCTGCAGTTTTGATGGCTTAAAAGCCTACTACTTTAGAAATCCTTGCATCTGTATCCCCAGCTGGTCCTTAATTGTTTCTCTTTATATTTATGTGTACTCTGGATCATGTGTTGCTATACAATGTCTTTATCACAAATTGATTTAAATGTATCCAGCTCCTACTCTCAGAATCCATCAGCATAAAGCAAAGCATTTATTATTTGTCCATCACAAGATAGTGCTGAAGCAGTCATGACTTCCAAGCTCCAAAACACACCAGCACATAAATTAGTAAGTGTAATTTATGAGAACAGATTCATAACATTTCTGGCAGCATTGAGTTAAATAGGAATGTTTAAGCCAAGGCATCTCATCTCTCCAGATTATCACTCATTTTTAACCACAGTAATAAGTGAAAGCAATTTTAGTAAATATAGAGAATCTTTGTTTGAGCTTTTTCTTTTAACAAATGTTGTGAAGGTAAAATCATGCCAACTGCAAACTGTTTAGAGTTTTACAGGTTGTTTCAGCTTACCCCAAACTATAACGTTCTGAAAGCATTGAAATGAAAAGCGATACTATTGTTAACATTGCTGAGCTTTTCAGAGGGTCTTAAAGGGGTCCGTTATCTTTTATAAACACCAGGAACATCTAATCCAAGTGCCACAAGAGAGGCAAGTTATCTTCATTACAGGGATGAAGGAGTGTACACGTAATAGCCTGTACAATTAATGCTGCTCAAAATAAAAATTACAGTGTACTTTTTGGTATAAGTACGCTGTTAGAATACGTTTTGCCTCAAGTTTAAAGCCCATTAATCTTGTGAAGAGCTGGAAATTTACAATCCATGTCATCTAGCTGGCAGGAAGCACACACTGCTCAGCAAAGCTGCTGAAATTCTAATCTAGAATACACTTGTGAATGAGACATGGACAGTGTTTGCAATTGTTGCTTCTGATAGCTAACATCACCAACTGCTTTCTTGTTTTTTCTTCCCTAGTCATTTTGGGCAGCATGCATTTCTCACCTGCAAAGGTAGAGATGCCAAGGGAAACAGCACTGCAAAGGTTGAAGAATCACAGAGTCATTACGATTGAAAAAGACCTTTAAGATCATTAAACCCCTAACCTTACACTGCCAAGCCCATCACTTAACCAAACCATATCCCTCAGCACCTCAGCTATGCGTCTTTTGAGTATCTGCAGGGATAGTGTATGATTCTGATTCCACCATCTCCTTGGGCATCCCATTCCAATGCTTAACAACCTTCTCGGTCAAAAAGATCTTCCTAATGCCCAATCTGAACCTCCCTTGTTGCAACTTGAACTCATTTTCTCTTGTCCTATCGCTCATTACTGGAGAGATCGACCCCTACCTCACTACCACTCCCTTTCAGGTAGTGGTAGAGAGTGATCATATCTGCTGTTAGCCTCTTCTCTAGGCTAAACATTCCCAGCTCTCTGTTGCCTCTCATAAAATTTGTTTTCTAGACTCTTCAGCAGTTTTGTTGCTCATATCGAGACACACTCCAGAACCTCAATGTCCTTCTTGTAGTGAAGGGCTCAGAACTGAACACAGTACTCAAGGTGTGGCCTCGCCAGTGCCAAGTACAGGGGAACAATCACTTTCTTGGCCTTGCTGGTCACACTCTTTCTGATACAAGACAGGATGCCATTGGCCTTTTTGGCCACCTGGGCACACTGCTGGCTCAGGTTCAGATGGTTGTCAATTAACACCCCCAGGTCCTTTTCCACTGGATAGCTTTCCAGCCACTCTGCCTCAAGCCTGTAGCATTGCATGGGGTTATTGTGGCCCTGGCACTTGGCCTTGTTGAACCTCATGCAGTTGGCCTCAACCCATCACTCCAGCCCATCAGTCCATTGGCCCATTTATCCAGGTCCATCTGAAGAGTCTTTCTGCCCTCAAGCAGATCTATGTTCCCATGCATCTTGATGTCAGGAACAAATTTACTGAGGGTGCACTTAATCCAGATCATTGATACAGATGTTAAACAAAATAGGCCACAGCACTGATCCCTGGGGAATACCAGTGGTGATCGGCTGCCAACTGGATTTAATTCCATTCACCACCAGTCTCTGGGCCCAGCCATCCAGCTAGTTTTCCACTCATCTCAGAGCAGGTCCATCCAAGCCATGGGCAGCCAGTTTCTCCAGGAGGATGCTGTGGGAGACTGTGTCAAAGGCCTTACTAAAGGCCTTACTAAAGGTAGGTCATCTTATCATAGAAGGAGATCAGATTCGCCTTTTGTAAAGCCATGTTGGCTGAGCCTTGGCTATCCCATATGTGCCTCAGAATGTTGCTCAGGATAATCTGTTCCATAACCTTCCCCAGCACAGAGGTCAGGTTGACAGGCCTGTAGTTCCAGCCTTTCTTGTAGATGGGGGTCACATTTGCCATCCTCCAGTTCTGTGGCTTGGCAAGAACTTCCACCAGCTTCCTCAGCATCCATGGGTGGATCTCATCCAGCCCCATTGATTTGTGTGCATCAAGGTGGAGCAGGTTGCACACCATTTCCCTTTGAACAAAGGGGGCGTCATTCTCTTCCTCGTCTCCATCCTCTGACTCAGGTGGACGAGTGCCCAGAGAAGAGCTGGGTTTACTATTGAAGACTGAGCCAAAGAAGGCATTAAGTACCTCTGCCTTGTTCTTGTTCACTAAATTGCCAGTCTGACTAGGATCTCACTTCAGATTCAGAGCAGATATTAAGTCATTGCATCCAAGTCCAAACAAGAACACTGGTAACTAGAACGACCAAATACTAGCCCATGCAGGACTGACTATTTAATGCCCTTTCTAACCAGGAATTCTTCTGCCAAAGACCCTTGTGTTGCATAATGACAAGGCTGAACACACAGCAGCCCTCCCCTTTCAACTACTTACCTCATCCTATTTCTACTTCAAATACTGTTCTGAGTTTCCTGGGGTGATTAGCTACACTTTGAGACTATCACTGAGAATAGGGTGCTCATAAAAGTTCAATTTTTATTATATTATTATTGCACAGAAAACCTAAGAACACTTTTTATGGTAGACAGCTTACTATGTCTAGAAAATGCTGCAACATGCAAGTTTTCCTATATTCTGCTGTTAGTAAGTTTATTCTTGTCAGAACTTGTTTGCGTGTTACTGTGAGCTACGAACAACACACGTTGCTCTACACTGGGCTAGGCAGAATGAAACACCTTGGAGCATGACTTTCTAGGTGTTCCCAGAAAAGTAAACAAAGCAATTCAGGTCAAGACAAATCAGAGAAGGAAACTGATGGAAAAGAAGGTGGAAAACAGTCATTGATCATAAAACTCACACAATAAAATTTGCAATAATTTGACTAAGATAACCAGGCAAACTGTTTTAACAACTTATTTTTTTCCACTTCCACAATTGCCATTACACATATTGTGTAAGAAAAGAAGAGACTATAGGTAGATAATGAGAAGATATATAAATTTCACATGTGTATAGTCACAAACCACCGTATGTCATTATTGTATATTTAGTGTGGTAAAGTCCTTGAATTTTAAGAATATAGTGGTTTGGGATTTGTGATATGTTTCCCCATTTTTTATATTAATATAAAGAGCCTTTTTTTCATGTTTAACTCCTTTCCAGCAATTGCAGTTGAAATTATGGCTGAAATTAGAAACAGCCAAATAATCAGATTATCAAAAGGTAAATAAATGTTCTTTACCAGAAGCATGCTTTACCTAGTACATTTATCACTCAGAAAACCCATTTATGCATGCTGTTTGCAGGGGCTTACATTCCCATCAGAACAAATCAATAGCTCTCATCCCAAAAACTCAACAATGAGAAGTTAAAAAAAAAAAAGTTGTGGAGACCATTTTTGAAGAGCCTATGACATACAGCAACAGGTGAGAACTGTTGGCTTTATTATGCTAGTTGCAAATAAGATGAGATTGTGCACAATGAAATTACTTTCCATTCTATATATAGGCAATAAGATTTCATTTACCATGAAAAACATGCAAAGAGCCAAAATTCTTTCACATTTCTTTTTCTTCTCTTTATATTTGGATATATGGATACATGAATTTTAATATCTTCTACTAGAATATTTGGGTGCAAAAATATATTCAAATTTTAAATTAAGCAGAATTTTTATATCACTTAAGAGAAATACATTTACATTCTCAAATACAAGGATTTATTGAAGTAGCATCTGTTGAGACATTGACAAGGAGCTGATTGCTTGTTTGAGTTCCTATTTCAGCTTGTGAACACTCATGAATGAACTTTAAAGTTTCCCTTTCATTGCTGCTCAGTACTGTCAATTTTTTAATTCTTCACAAGGTCCTAATTACTGGAAACACTTTTTGATGAATACCCCCAAGGCTTACAGTAAGTGAAAATCAGTATTTAGAAAAGCTAGTAAATGCAATCATCCCATTAAGGCAGGATGAAAAAGCAGTGTTTTTCCTGTTTGTCCTTTGCTATCAGCTTGCTTATTGTAATAGCTCTTTTATCTCTATCTGTATTTTATACTCACTATAGTCTGTAGTGCTTTTGTACTCAATGGCATCAGATAAATCAATACTTTTGATGTTTGTTCTTGTCTTGACATTTATTTGTAAATCCTATTACCATACAGATTGGAGAGGCAAATACACACCAGAATCGGTCAAATTAATATTTTATTTGTTATATTTACTTCTCATAGTGACTGATTCCACATTTGGTCTAATTTAGCCTTTATGACTGGTTAAATCAGTTGACTTAAAAGTATTCAGGACTGTCTGAAAGCTCTTTTTACCTCAAATTAAAGTATACATACATTTACCCAGTATCTGGCCAGCTTTATTACAGGGAAGATGCTAATATGACACACTGAAGTACTCATTTCCCCATATGCACCAGAAAAGTGACACATTTTCAATGAAAATTCATTGTATCTACAGGAAGGCAGAATAATCATGGTCTCTGCACAGCCTTCTGTAGAAATGCATGGGGTGGCAGTGAGGCCCTCTTTTCCCTTCCAGAAGACTCAGCTGGATCCTGCACACAGGAACCACAGGATACTGCAGGCTGGATCTATGCAAACTCTTCTTCTAAATCCTCTCATATGGAACTAGCAGAGAGTAAAGAGAATACACTGAAGATTAGAAACATCAAACACCTCTCTGTCATGGTAAGGGAAGATTGCTGATAGGAATTTATCATTATTCAATGAAATTTAGATCCAATAAGAGAAAAAAAAAACCTTAAAAAGGAGCAGCTGAATCTAGTGAGTCAACAAATGTTTCATAGCCGGAAGTTTGGCTCCTTAGACCATGGGACTTGTTTTGAGAAACCTGATGTAGTGGGAGATAATGGGGGCCATCTGTCAGAGAAAGAGAAAAGCACCTTGTCATATGCTTGCCAAGCTGGTGAAGAGGGCTTGAAACTAAAGTTGTCATGGCACAAGAACCTGAATCTGTCCCTCTCCTACCAGTTTGATGGTGGTGTCAACAACAGATGTCCAGAGCATGGAGACAGACCATAGGTCAGGAGGAGAGCTCCTGAAAAGCAGTACACAAGAATTTCAGTCACTCTAGACGCTAAGTCAACTTCATCAGGGGCCCAATATAAACGCCTCTATGCAAATGTACATAGCATGAGAAATAAGAGTTAGAGGTTTGTACATGCTTGCAGGGCCACTATCTTACTGATGTCACAAAGATGTGGTGGGATGGCTCCTATGACCAAACTGTCAGCATGGAAGGATACAGGCTCTTTAGGAAGCCTAGGCAGGGGAGAGTGTGTTGTCTGCCATGTCATTGATCAGCTGAAGTGCATGGAGCTCCACCTGGAGATGGATAAGGGGTTGACTGAGAGCTTCTGGATGAGGATTAAAGTGATATTATAGTGAACAGTAAGACCAAAGAAGATGAGGCACTCTATAGACAAGCTAGAAGGAGCCTCAAGACCTAGTCCTCATGGGGCACTTCAGCCACCTTGAAATCTATTAGAGGAACAACACCAGAGGTTATAAGCCCTGAGACCTCCAGCTGAGATGTGGCAAAGGGGTCTAATTTATTGGGAAGGATATAGGAACATTGACCAGAGCATGAAGGTGTGCAACCAGGAAGATTAAAGCCTTTTTAGAATTAAAGCTGGCCAGGAAAGGAAAATAAGAAAGATTTTTTTCACATACATCAGTAGCAAAAGGAAGATTGGGGGGAATGTGAGCTTGCTGCTGAACACAAAGGGTGCCCTGGTGATGGATAGAGAGCAGCCCTGAGGAGAAGGACTTGGGGGTGTTAGTGGATGAAAAAATGAGTATTAGTCAGCAATGCGCACTTAAAGACCAAAGGGTCAGCTGTCTCCTGGGCTGCATCAAAAGAAGCATGGTCAGTATGCAAAGGGAGATAATTCTCCCATTCTACTCTTCTCTTATGAGTACTGCATTCAGATTGGTGGACCCTAGCATAAGAAGGACATGGAGCTGTTAGAGTGAGACCAGAGGAGGGCCATGAAGATGATCAGAAGACTGGAGCACCTCACTTATGACGACAGACTGAAAGAATTGGGGTTGTTCAGCATGAAGAATAGAAGGCTCCAAGAAGACCTTAAAGCAGCTTTCTAGTACCTAGAGGGGTTGACAAGAAAGCCAGAGAGGAGCTTTTTACAGGAGCATGTAATGATAGGACAAGAGGTAATGGTTTTAAACTGAAAAAGAGTCGATTTAGATTAGGTATTAGGAAGAATGTTATTACTGGGAGGGTGGTGAGGGACTGGAAAAGATTGACCAAAGAGTTTGTGGATGCTTCATCCCTGAAAGTGTTCAAGGCCTCGTTGGATGAGATTTTGAGCAACTTGGTCTAGTAAAAGGTATTCCTGCCTATGGCAAGGGGTTGAAACTATTGGATCTTTAACGTCTCTTCCAACCCAAATCACTTTATGATTCAATGATTAATCAAATATCTCTATCCTATAGATTCTTTGCATGTGTATATGTATAGATGCAATAGACTTAGATAATGTTTTTATAAAGTAGTAGGTGACAGTGCCATGATTTTCCCTGAAGACTTGCTAGAAGTTGAAAGCCCTAGCTTTGCGATTTATCTTTAATGACTTAATGATTTAAATTAATATTTAACTTTTATTCACCTTAAAAGAAGACAGAACATGTTTTTAATTGGCAACAATACAAATCAGAAAAAATATCAGAGAGGGAAGTAATTAAGAAAGCATTCTTAGGAAGAATTAATGAGTTTTTTTGCTTCATCCCAAGCAGAACAACTACTGTAATATGCAAGATTAAGGTGAGATCACTTTTTTTTCAAGGAACCTCAATGGGAGATTCAGACTTAAAAGCTAATGTCTTCAAAATATAGTCAAAATATCTAACTGAATCAGCTTTAAAGATGTGATGGTTTTTGTTCATATAGTTTCCTACAAAATCGTCTGCATTAGTATAAAATATCATAGGTTGTTTTCATGCAGGTAGTTACCATCTTTGCTTGTCCATTTTCTGAAAGTATCTCTCAAGCTTTAAATGTTGCTCAAAAGCTTGAGTTTCTTAAATACCAGTTGAGCCCAGATTCTATCTATTTGCAACATGGTAAATGTCATCTTGAATCTGACACTTGGGGTGAAATGTTGAAGTATATGAATTTTTTTTATATTTATCATACTTTTGGTTTTTTACTATGTATTTGTCCTTCTGTTATTGGAGAAGCTATTGGTTTGTAAGTATTTTCCTGAAGGTTTTTTTATTATTATTTATTTATTCTTGTCCTTAGGATGCAATCAAATCAACCTTTGCAGAGCAGTGTCTTATTTTTAATGCTGTTTCTCTGAAGGTATGACTTGACTGAATTTCATTGCGCTGACCTACCTTTCTTTAGAATTTAGAGACACTTTAATTTCCATCTTTTGCCTGAAGCTCATACATTTTTAGTTTTACTTGTTGCTAGTTTGTATAATTCTTAGAAATTGAGACGTATTTTTATTCCCAGACTTCTAAACACTGAAACAACATTCCAAAAGAAACTCCAGAACAAATCTCATCCTTAAAAGGTTTTGCACCACTGTTTACAAGTAATTACTGCTAAACCAAGTAGCTTGTGATGCATTATGCCAGAAATTATACATATCTTTTGTGAATATCCAATATGAGCCACATATGTGCAATTTTTATTCAAGTTCCCTTCTGTCTAGACAAATTATCAGATCATTATGGCTCACTTGCCTGTTTGGGCTTGCTTCCAATGCATTCAGCATTTGTATCCATTGTTCCCCTACTGGTCACTTACTATACTGGGGTCTATTTTTAGTATTCCTAACTCCTCCTCTCATTTAACCCTTTTCAATTGTGCAAAATTCTCCTGTAAAAAGCAATACCCAAGGTGGACAGAACGGAAAATAATGAGCTTAAATTATAGCAATGAAGATTTAAATTAAACAATAAGGAAAAAAAAAAAATACAAAGCCAGAGAACAAAAGAAAAAAAAAAAAAAAGACTTTTCCATCTAAAAGGAAGGTTAAGCATCAGGATAGATTGCTTGGGGAGGATATGAGATCTCTGTCACAGAAGGTTTTAAAAAACAGGTTAGACAAACATCTGTCAGAAATAGTTTAGGTATAACTTATTCTGCCTTGGGGCAGAGGGAATGGATGAGGTGACCTCTCAAGGTCCCTTCCAGCCTTATTCTTTTTTTTTTTTTAGCTTAGAATTGGAAGGTTTCTTCAATGCACTTTCCATTTGCAATCAATGGTCAGATTTCTGTGTATAAAATACAGATGGGTGTTTATGTGGATAAAGATTAATTCAAATAGAAATTATAGTTACAAAAATGTTGATTAAAAATATCATTTAAATGCAAAACAGGGAAAGAATTTTAACCAAAGTTCATAAAAACTAACAAGAAAAAACACAGAAGGCAGCACTTGAAACAATTAATTACATAAGGGCCTTCAAAGATTCATTAGACTATACCACTTGTCCTTGTTGTAAGTGGTATTGACCCTTTAGAAATGAAGTTGATCCAATATTTTCTATTACCACTCTTCTTAGGCATCAGGAGATTTCAAGTATTTTCTCTTGTGATATTCAGTCCTCAATAGCTTAGAGCCAAAGTGAATTAATTCTTCCCATACAAAGAAACTATCAAATTCCAAAGAACACAGTTAAGTATGTATAGTACAGGAGTAACAATCACAGAGTCAAGCAAATACTTTGTGTGCTTAGTTGAATCAGCTGGAGCCATGTAACCCTTTAATTCCCAGAGTATAATTTCAAAAGGATTTCTTTTCCTTTCTCAAATATAAAGCAATGCTCCTATTGGAGGTGATGGAAATCTGTTACACTCTTTGGTTCCTGGCAGGGTCTGTGGTGAATGTTGGCCAAAGTGAGAGTTAAAGTCTTGTAACAGTGTTGTGTAAAACAGTTCTTCCTGCAAAGTATTTGCTGGGGGCTTCCTATCCATCTAAGAAAAGCTATTCTTGAACCCCAGAATCCTAGAAGGCATTACTCATGGCCAGAAAAAACAAAATTCAGTTGCAGTTGGATCTGCTAACCTAATTCCATTTTCTTTTAATATACTGTAAGTATAACTTATTCAATTCATATTTTAAAGATTTTTAAATAAAAATTACATCATGTGGAAAGCAGTTTAGATGTTTTATAAATATCTATCATTGTAGCACGTCATATTTTGTGTTTCAGATTAAAAATTCACAAAGCTCGACATATTTTTTATCTCAATCAGTTAGTGAGTTGTTAGATTGACTTGTTATTTATTTATAAGGGTTGTAATTGAGCCACATCTTTACACAGGTGATTGCTGAGACAGGAAGTGTCACTGCGAAACAGCAGTGCTGGTATCTCATGAAGTTTGCTGCAATAAGCTGTCAGTTTTATTAGCAAGCACAGAGCTCTGATGTACATAGATATGTTCCTGTTGATGACGGAGTTGCTCTGCCTCTTAATTTAATACAGTCTCAATGATGAGAAGAACATACAGTTTCTCTGAATGCTTTGGCTCAGCCCAGATGTTAGGCTTTTGTCTGTAGTTAGACAGTGCAATATTTTGTAACTCCAAGTTTCTTTGAATTTTCCCATTGGCCTGAGAGCCTAGAATGGCTCTTGTCATATCCTGAAATCTGAATGTTATCAGTCAGTACAAATTCCTGAAAAACTCTGAAACAACTATGTGGAATAGTCTATTTTGGTTTGGTTTACAGTTTCAGATCTCCTTTTTTTTTACTATATGTTCCTCGAAACATAGTGTGACATTACATTGCAAGATTTTAAGATACTGAAAGGTGCCATTGATTTGTTTAACTGAGGTAATGGGTGTGCCTAGTAAATCTTTTATTAAACGTAGTATAGACAACGTATGAGTTAAACATACTTTTAACAATTTAAAAATATATTAGAAATCTGCTGTAATGCTGACATAGTAACTGCCTTTCAGTTTTACCTAATTTTCTGTACCTAATTATGACCAGTCCCTCATGCATTCCATGATGGTCTGAGAGACAGGTTTCCAAGACTGTTAATTTATCATTTTTATTTATTATTGATTTCAGATACACATATTATAATGACCTCTGTTCCTCTGAATATAAACAGCAGGCTCTGTGGTTCATAAACTGTTGACCGTTAGTGAGAAAGGCAATCCAAGCCATGAATGAATGAACTGGATACAAGCAGAAATCCAGAGCACAATTGAGAATGTTGTAAAGAATTCTTTCATTTCTTGGACTGTAGAACAGCAAACTGTTGAGCCAACCGTTATGCGTTCCCACAATATTAGATATCCAAATCACTGGTCAGTTCATACGTTCTTTCTATTTTGTTACTACCAAATGAGAGCATCCTCTGCACACCTGTGTTGAGGGACCACACAGAGTGAACCAGTTATATAAGGACAGTACAAGCACACCATTTCAGCTGATCCACACAGTCCACCTAACAGAAACATCATTAATAGGCTTAGACAGAAAAATCTAAGATTCTTGATCTATTTATGCAAATGTTGTGCGCCATTTGGGGCTGAATTAACCTCAACATTTTTCAAAATTGTGTTGCCAGACTTTAAAATAGCATTTCACCTAGCATCCAAAAAACCCTTTGCAATTTAAGCACTTATAAAACACATGTATGCATGCACAACTAGGCAGTCAACTTTTAAAAATAATTCTATTGTTCCGTATGATTCTGACATAAGATTTTTTCTCAGAGAAAATAGAAATCAGTTTCTTTGAAGAGCTGTTATAAAGTACATTTATTATTGTTTTATCTTCTTCTTGGTTCTTCAAACAGCAGAAGTAATGTAATTTTTCTCTGAAGGTCAGGTCACCATGTCTAGACTTTTCAGTTAACATCACAGGTAGTATCAGATATATGTTGATATAGATATAGATATTCCTTTATAGGTAGAATATACTTCCCTAACAGGTCTACTAGATGTGTTCTATTTAACTACAATGACTGGAACAGAACATTTAGATAAGAGTCTTAACAGAAGACATTATTCCTGCATCTATTGAGAAATTGTTCTGGTGGTGTTTGCTAAATTTCAACTAACAGGCAAATGCAGAACACTAGAAATGTAAATGCTTTGCTTAAATACGTCGTCTAGTCTAGATTTAGTGTTCTCCGTATCTGGTCTACATTTGAAGTTTTAAAGATTGAAAGAGAATGATAAGCCCTTGGTGTAGAAAATTGTGCTGAAGCAGAAAGTAACTCAATGCTGCAAATGTTATCTAGCAAACATGGCCTACAGGCTCACTGTTTATAACCCATGTTCCAGTACATGCTTTGCAGTGCACTTTTCTGACATACATTTGTAGAGATTAAAAAGAAAAAAAAAAGAAAAAATATCAATAGCTTAAAACAATATACCGAAACTTTACCCTAAAGCACAACAAACAAATGTAAACAAAGTCTCCCAAACTTGTTGATAATATTCAACACTATTTTGTTATTCTGTCCTTGGTATTAAAAAAACTCAACTTAGTAATGTTTAGTATTGGGGGTCAAAGCCTGTCTGGTCGTATGACTCAATTTTACTTCACATATACCAGACATTATCCTGTTCTTTCCTTTTCACATCCTGAGAACAAATGCACTTTGTGAAACTGCATGGCTTTTTAGCAAGTAAGTTGTATTTAAAAGAAACCCCAGCAAAACAAAAACCCTTTGTTCAGAAAAGGAGGCTACACAGTTTCATAAATCACATACAAAATAAAACAGATTCTCTTTAGTATGGAAAAGATTGTTTATGTATTATCTATGTATTTCTTAAGTTCTATTCAAAACATTACTGTTTAGTCAGCATTTCATAATAGTTTGCTGGTTTGTCATGTAAAAGTGAAGGGTAGAGATGTTTCCTCTTTCTCTAAGTCTTATCCAATGAAACTTCAGAGTGCCTGAGAAAGGCTTTTTAACATATAAATGTTTACCTAATGTTTTTACAGGTATTTAGTGGATTTACACAACACCATAATGCAAATACTCTCAGAAAGTTCAGAGATTTCCCATCGTTTTCTGGTAACCCAGATCTGCAGATCATTAATACAATTGAAGGTGAAGTTAGTGATATACTGTGGCCAAAAATGCTGACATCCATCAAATCTGATTTGAAGTTCTATAATATTTATTTCTATACTCTGGAGAAAAATGATTAGAAATGCTATACGCAGCTGATGTATGGTTCAAGTAATTCTCATATGTTTTATGACAAGACACCCAGGAAAAGTATGCTGTTTGACTGGAGGAAACTGAAGTTTGCATATGTACTCCAGAACAGATGAGGATTTCAAGGTCATACAAAAACAGAGGATGAATAGCTCCCTAACTTTCTATTTCTTTCTGAAATTAGCTTTAGTGCTAAATTTTGAGGAGATTGTACACAGCATCTTAATATTTAGTTATCACAATGGATATCAGAAATAGTCATTAGAGATAAACTACATAAAATGTATTTGATCATTTTCAATATTATTAAGATTTCAATTTGGACTGTAGCTTGACTGTAGACAATGTACCACAGTATTACATGAACAGTTATAATTGTACCTAAATGTTTAATTGGTCATTTCAGGTAAGAAAAGCAGATTTTGAGAATTATTATTTTATTTCCAAAGACTCAGATTAGGCATATGAAAATATTGGAGGAAGGAAGGTAGTATGAAGAAGGAAAGATTTTTATAAAGCATCACATTTGAAGAACTTACTTTGTCTCTGGTTAATAAAATTACATTTTTGCATTCTTAACATGAGAGAATAGGTAAACTTTGTTCTGCCTGAGGAGGTAATGTATTTAGTGACCAGATGAAAGAGAAAGGATAATCCTGCAGAAGTAAGAGCACCGATACATAGAAATTCCTCAAAAGCCAACATTACTAGTCCATTACCACGTTGTTAGTTCAAGTAGTGTCAAGACTTACGTGGAAAGGATTAATTAGGCAGTGTTTGATACGTCTGTTATAATCCACTCTTGATATTTACTTACTTTTCTACATTACTGAACAAGTTTTTAAGGTGAACTAATAGATGATGATAGTTTGGGAAATAGGTGCTGTAAGGATGTTCATTTTCTCCTCAGTTTTGACTATTTAGCAAGAGTAGCCATTTTAAGAGTGCTCTATCCTAAAAAGAGTAAGTAATTTGAAATATTAGAAAATAGCACCACCACCACTGCAACAGAAATTTATCTCAAGCAAAACTGGAGAAGACTTACTCTTGAGAAGAAAAATAATTATATTAGAATTAGGCTCATTTTGATAATAAATTTAAAAGTAACGACAAATATCTTTACATTAAAAAAATAAAAGTATTCATCATATTGTAAGAAAAATGTTCATTACTCTGTTAGGAAAGAAACAGAAAATCTAATGGCATTGCACTTGGCTAGGTCATATAGTACTTTGATATTCATTTAAAACATCTGAGTAAAAGCTAAGAATGGAAATGCATAGGATTTCAAAATCTTGAGCCCACTTATTTCAAGTACAGGTGATAACCTGTACATAACAAATTCTAATTATCCTCTTTCTGAGTCACTTCAGAAAGTATAAGAAACTGAGCTATTTTTATATCACCTGCACAATTCATTTTTCCAGTTGAGTTGAAAGATGGACAGACAGATATAGTGAAACAGAGAAGTGCCAGGATCACAAGTCATAAATCATTTTGAAGGACTAAGGGTTTTAGAAAGATGTTTCTTTCTTAGAAGACCTCTGACATCTAAAATATTCTTGAACATTTAAATAAACAGAACAAAATCTATTTTTTTTCTTTTCCCCAAAAAGAAGCTCAAAGCATTACTAAGGATTTTGTAATTCCTGCTGATTTTGTTTTTCTAAAAATGTGTATAGAATTCTTCTGCCTCAGAGATTCATAAATGTTTTTAAAAATTAATAGCAGGCCTGATTTAAATTGAAATGTCAGATAGTTAGTCTCATTCTATTTAAAAAGTAATGACACTTGCATAATAAGCAAGATAAATTTAAAAAAAAAAAAGTTTTGGGGACATGAATAACAAAGTATAAGAATTGAAATTATATTATGCATATAAAACATGTATTTACCCACACACATATGGCTCTAATAATGTAATCCTATGAAGAGCCAGGTTGACTAATTTTGCAACTTGATTTGTTCATTAATCATACCATACCTCTTGCTTTGTTGCTCCTGTTCCAGCGTTACACCTCAGAGGGAATGTATATTAATTATACTAGCTCTGCTGTGGCTGCTGCAGTCACTTAGCACACTGGGGGGTAGCAAGCACAAGATAGCACTCCCTTAAGACATTGGTTTGCTTCCCCACTGCTCTTGATAAGGGCAGGAATCAGACTTCACACCATCAGATCTCTTTGGGCATAAAGGGTCACTGTGCAGAGCCTCCCCGAGGGCAGAACAGACTTTCTCCGTATCTAGCTACCTTCACACTTTGAATATTTCTGCTAAGAGGAATTGAGTTACTTATGTCCCTCTGTATCTGAGTTTTGAATTTTAATAAAGTGATAGGATCATCTGTACTAATATGTTCTAAGGCCAAATTTACATCAGCTTAAATCCTTAAAATTTTGTGATTAATTTTATTACTTTTAAAATTAGAACTGTCACTGTTGTAGGGCATTAGAAGCATCAACATCTCTGCATAGCATGATCTGAAAACAAGATCCCCAGTGCATCCTTCCATCCCCTCCCTCCATTAACTCAAGAGAACCCGTACACATTCCTGAAGGGCAGCTTGGGTGAGTTATCAAGACTGTATAAACTAATGCCACATGGTAACCACATCAGAACCTCTGCAGGCAGGAAAAAAAAAAATCACAGAATCAAAGAATCTTAAGGGTTGGAAGCGACCTTGAATGATCATCCAGTCCAATGCCCCTGCCAGAACAAGACCACCTAGATTAAATCACCCAGGAACTCATTCAGGTGGGTTTTGAATGTCTCCAGAGAAGGAGACTCCATAACCCATCTGAACAACTTCTTCCAGTGCTCCCTCACCCTCACAGTGAAGAACTTTTTCATTGTATGTCTTTGGAATCTTTTATGTTCCAGATTGTACCCAATGCCCCTTGTCCTATGTCCTAATGAGGCATCACTGAGAACAGCCTGATTTCCTCCTACTGACACCCACCCTTTACATATTTATAACATTAATGAGGTCACCTCTCAGTCTCCTCCAGGCTAAAGAGCCCCATCTTCCTTATCCTTTCATCATAAGGAATATGCTCCTCTACCTTAATCATCTTTGTGGCCCTGCACTGAACTCTCTCTAGCCACTCCCTGTCCTTCTTGAACTGAGGGGCCCAGAACTGGACACAATATTCCAGATGTGGTCTCATGAGGGCAGAGTAGAGGCAGAGGAGAACCTCTATCAACCTACTGCCCACACCTTGTCTAATATACCCTGGGATGCCATTCGCTTTCTTGACCATGAGGGCAAATTGCTGGCTTATGCTCATCCTGCTGCCCACCAGCACTCCCAGGTCCCTTTCCCTAGACTACTGTCTAAGAGTTCATTCCCCAACCTATACTGGTACGTGGGATTATTCTTTCTCAGATGCAAGGCTCTACACTTGCCATGTTGAATTAGATTTTTCCCTGCCCAAACCTCCAGCCTGTCCAGGTCTCGTTGAATGACAGCACAGCCTTCTGGTGTGTCAGCCACTGCCCCCAGTTTAGTATAGTCAGCAAACTTGCTGACAGTGCCTCTCTTCCCTCATTAAGATCATTAATGAATATATTGAACAGTACCGGTCCCACTACCAACCCCTGAGAGACTCCACTAGACACAAGGCTCCAACTAGACCCTGCCCCATTGATCACGACTGTCTGCCTTCTTCCCTTCAACCGATTAACAATCCCCCTCATTACCTGATCCTCCAGCCCACACTTTCTCAGGTTTACTGCAAAGATGATGTGGGAGACGGTGTCAAATGTTTTCCTGAAATCAAGATAAACCACATCCACTGCAATACCATCATCTATCCACCTGGTTACATCTTCATAAAAGGCTATCAGGTTGGTCAAACATGACTTCCCCTTGGTAAAAGCATGTTGACTGCTCCTAAAGACCCTCTTGTCCTTTAAATGACTGGAGGCAACACTCAGGATAAGTTGTTCCATCACTTTTCCAGGGATGGAGGTGAGGCTGACCAGTCTGTAGTTACCTGGCTCCTCCCTCTTATCCTTCTGGAAGACTGGAGTAACATTTGCTTTCCTCCAGTCCTCAGGCACCTCTCCTACAAAGCTTACTGAAGATGATGGAAAGCTGTTTAGCGATGACTTCCACCAGCTGCGTCACAGCACCCATAGGTGCATCCCATCAGCGTCCACGGATTTATGTACATCCAAATTGCTCAACTGATCCTTAACCCAGTCCTCAGCAACCAATAAAAAAAAATCTTCCTTTAACTTGATTTCCTCTGAAGTCTGGGGCTGAAGGTTAACCTATCATCAAAATATTTTAATGTTAACCAGCAATTGAAATCTTAAGTGATAGGGCTAAGTCAGGTCTAAGTAAGTGGGCCATCAGAACAGAAGAATGCAGTTCCTGTTTTTCCCAATTCAGAAACAAATGGTCACAAGAGAAAGAATGGGAAAAGTTTCATATTCTAAAGCTTCCTATGATTTAACTGTTCAATATATTGTATTGTACCAAGATATTCTGAAAAACTAAGCAAATTGTGTTGAAATTGCTTATGAATATAGTGCAAGTTTGTGATATTTCAGGCCTATTATTTACTGAGCATTTGCTGATGTGGTTTTATTTCACAGAACTGCATATTCAGGTATAGAATAGTGGTGACACTCAGATCGCATTCAGATTACATCAGCATATCTAGTGAAAATTTCTTTTAAGGGAAGAAATATATTATTTCACAGTAAAGGATATAAATCTGCCTCTTGATACATAAGTATTAATTTAGGATTGTGAACTTATTCACAGCTGTCTTCAAGGCCTGCTGTGGATTGCAGACTTTGTATAGTGGAACAAATTTTGCAATACATTCACAAGTCTCTTACCCCTGAGGAGCATTGATAATAGGAAGATATATACCTTGCTTTTCAATTAGTGAAGCTGAAGTAGGATCTTTAGAAAGTGGTGAACTAAAAAAAAAAAATCAGCAAGCAGCTGTGAATAGGGAAATCATAGCTGACCTATCTATGCAGTAGATTCACCTCTTAATTGCCTTGCTTCATCATTCCAAAAGATTGGAAATTAAATTGAATGTGTATATTTATTCAACTGAGTATTACACATAGAGTATCAATATTCAGAAAACTTCAGTATTCACATTACAGACATTACTGAAGAGCCATTAATATCTTTTAATCTGATCAATCCAGGCTGACTTATGTTTACTGCATTTGGATGGGTTTGCAGATGAAAAAAGAAGTCAGGCAATGCAGCTGGAATTTTTATATCTAATGTCTGTATTGAAAAATATCCAAAGGCAGTAACGGTTTCCAATTTTTCTTTGTAATAGTTACAATGTTATATGTGGTTTAGCTAATTAACAAATGCTTCTGTGCCCTTGGGATTACTGTGAATTGTTATCATGGCACATCACCTTTTTTTAAAACTAAATAATTTGCTTGAAATGTAGCTGTTTGTTTTCTTTCATTAAAATCTTGAGATTTTTTTTCTTGTCCTAATAGAGTGCACTTGTTAAAAAAAGGGTTCCAATTTTTTCTCAGAATAGTTCAAGAAAATCTGGGTAATTAAGGAAGAATCTTGCAAAAAGTAGTAATCTTGGTTATTAATGGTCATTGGTCTGGTGTTGGTAGCAGTCTGCTCTTTCCTATATCTATGTGGTCTTAAACATCCCTCAAACTAGAACTACCCTGATGTGGTGATACATACCCTTCTCCTTGGGCTGCATTTCTACGTTGAAGCCAGCCAACATAAGATTCTAGTCTTGATTACTGGCACTCTATTTTCCAGTTGCAAGTACAGCGAGATGGAATGGTTAGATGCTCACTAATTGTGTCTGAATTCCAAATGTCTGGAAAGCATACCACTGACCCTAACTGGCTGGCTTATAGACCATTCTGAGAGATGAAAAGAGTTACCCGACAAGTAATGTGGCAAAATGAAGAACTATTGACCAAAGCAAATCATCTTGTGATCCCGTAAATAGCAGTCCTAAAATTACGCTCTTTGAGCTCTGTGGGACTGCTTCTCCCCTTGAGACAGCTCTCAGGGTAAGAGATCTCAATGACTTCCAAACTGTCTGCTGGTATAATGCTGATGAAGGGCTAATCCTTGTCTGCTGAAAAATTCTGACAATGGAAAACAGTGAGTAATTCACTACAGTTGAGTTTTGCACAGATTCAGATTCAGCGTTGAGAATAAAGGATTTATAACATGAAGGTTATTTGTCTTTACAATTGACTGAAAAGAGAGAAACCTAATTTAACCTCTATACAGGTGTGCAATTTCATTTAGAAGATTTATACAAACCTTATCACCTAAACATTGTGTTTATTATAGCAAACATTTAATCATTCTGATAAATAACTAATTCTTAAGCATTGTTAAAAGATTCTCTTTTCTCTCTATATTGATTTCATTATGCCCTGTTGATCAAGTCTGAGACTAGGTTTGGATCCAATCTCATCTACACTCCTGAGGAGTTTAGAAAGTAAGAGGGTCCATTCCAAACTCCATGACTCAAAGGGAGGGCTCATTTAATCTTTTCTTTTGCTCTCAATCTCTGTATAAATCACTTTTTAAAAATCCCAACATGATTTCCCCTTGTATATCCCTTCTCCATAGTAAGTAGTAGAGTGAACCTTGTCATCGAACTCTGTGAACTCACCTTTTACAAATTCACATTAAAATCACTTTTGATAATACCTTTGACAATGTTTTCTTTAAGTGATCTAACACATAAATCACTCATCTGCACTACCTGAACAGCCTTGACCAAGATGCCCCACATTCTTCACCTTTTATTTTTCTCTGTGAACAAAATATTCAGATTAATACCACCATCAGCAGAATTAGCACTACTGAATAAGATATCTCATTGTTTCATGACTTGCTATCTATCATTCCTTTCTTTATGGAGAGGCAAGAAGAACATAATCCATTAAAATAGCATTAGACTAATATAACCACGTAAAAGTCATCTATACCGTGCTATTAGAATAATTTCCTTTTGAATGTTATATTGATTCTTCTGGATACCAAGGGGGAAAAAAAAAAGATTGCATTGGAGGTAGAGTGCTTGACCATACAGACAGTGATGTGGGCGATTTTTGTGTAAATAAGATAGCTACCTGTTTGATTATAATGGGTTGTCACAAAATTCATAATTTATCATTTTTACACCATAAATACTACAAACTGTATAGCCGTGCAGTTAAAAAAAAAAAAAAGTGAAAAAGATTAGAATGTGAAGAAAAAGAAAAGTAGTGAAAGAGAAAATATTCCTATGCCTATCGTATATGTAGAAAATGGAAAAGCACAGCTCTTATCCCTTGAAAATCTGATGCAAAAGATTACACTCTTCATTGGCCATATCCCTCAGTGACCTAATTTATTTGCTGTGGAATCTGAACAGGACATTTCTTGTCTCTGAGTGCCAGTTTTCTGCTAGCTTCACCCCTTTTTTTAGCTAGTTGATCTTCACTAAGGAATTTTGATCTCCAGGGCCTTGTGAGGAACAAAACAAACTGAAACCATGACTGACATTCTGTCACCTGATAGTAATTCTTTATTTGCTAAGTAACTTCTGAATATTGTCTCTGTCTACATATGGGATTTTTTAATGTTGTCATGGGTTTGTGTGGAGCCATTTCTGGTCATGCGGAAGGGGCTGTAAAGATGGCTCCTGTAAGAAGTTGCTCAAAACTCTCCGGCTCTGAGTCAGACCCACTTCTGGGGCTGAGACAATTGGGCACCTTCATGATCACTTTGTAAGAAGAAGACAGAAGAGGAGAGTTCTTCCTGTTCTTTTCTTGGGAGGGACTCCATGTTTGGCAGAAGCTGTAGCTGTTGAGAAGAACCCTCACTGGAGAGGTTTATTAAGGACTGTGTCCCATGANTTTTTAGCTAGTTGATCTTCACTAAGGAATTTTGATCTCCAGGGCCTTGTGAGGAACAAAACAAACTGAAACCATGACTGACATTCTGTCACCTGATAGTAATTCTTTATTTGCTAAGTAACTTCTGAATATTGTCTCTGTCTACATATGGGATTTTTTAATGTTGTCATGGGTTTGTGTGGAGCCATTTCTGGTCATGCGGAAGGGGCTGTAAAGATGGCTCCTGTAAGAAGTTGCTCAAAACTCTCCGGCTCTGAGTCAGACCCACTTCTGGGGCTGAGACAATTGGGCACCTTCACGATCACTTTGTAAGAAGAAGACAGAAGAGGAGAGTTCTTCCTGTTCTTTTCTTGGGAGGGACTCCATGTTTGGCAGAAGCTGTAGCTGTTGAGAAGAACCCTCACTGGAGAGGTTTATTAAGGACTGTGTCCCATGAGAGGGACCCTGTATTGGAGCAGGGGAAGAATGCAAGAAGATGTCCTCCTTTGAGAAGAAAGAAGCAGCAGAGACTGCTGTGAGGTACTGACCACATCCTCCTTTCCCGAACCGCTGTGCCTTCGCGGAGTCAGAAGGTAGAGATATTGGGAGCAGTGAGCTGATCCTGGGAAGAAGGGAGGGAAGGGAGAAGGAGATCTTAAAGTGCTGGTTATATTTTTCTTCATTATCCTGCTCATTTACATGTTCTGTTCTGTTCTGTTCTGTTTCTTGTAGGTAGTAGAATAAACTTTTCTTACTGTTCTCTCCAAGTTGTCAAGTCTGTTCTGCCAAGAACCATAATTGACAGTGAGCCCTGCCTTTATCTCAGTCCACAGGGTCCTTGGTTATCTTTTTTCCTCCCATCTCACGGCCTCTGCTATCCTAAGGAGAGTAGAGGTGGATGGGGTGGCAGTGAGCAAGAGACTGAGTGATGCTTCATTGCCGGCTAGGCCTAAACTACAACAAATGTTATAGTGACTTACTATATGAGTTCTCACTCCAACATTGTATCTTGGAGGGGTAGTTCTGTACTGTCTCACCAAGAAACCACCAAACTTGTGTGGAGCTTTTTTGGTTTGTTTGTCTCTTGAATTACCTGTTTTACATAGAATCCCTCATTCTTTTTTCCTATGTTATGAAATATTTTTTTTCATAAATATCTTTTTTATTACAGCATGTTTATTTAACTTTCCTCAGTATAAACACTAATAATCGTTTTCCTTCTTGATGTTAACTCAGTGATTTTCTTCAGCTATTAAAAAAATTATTTCTGACAGGATAGTTATCCATGTATTAAACTTACAGAACAAGACTTTTGTGCTTAAGATATAACAGATAGAAATGAAGAGCTATATATTGTTTCATAATGCATATGAAAATTTTACTCTATTGTGATCATTTTAAAAATGTGTTTTTCTTGGTCAATATTTATAACTTTTCTTTACAGTCCTTTATCAAACCCTTTTACAAGGAACTGTGTGTATACTCAGAAAAAGATTCTGAACAACATTGTCATCAGATTTTCTGCCTTAGTCATTCCCTAGTAATCACTTGGAGGTTTGCCACCCTTGCTGCTTAAAACTTCCAGTTAGCTTGCAATCTTTTCATTGCTACTTCATACAGTTTTTCATAGTTATCTACTTCAGTTTGGAATTCTCACCCTCTAAATTTTTTTCAAGAAGGGAACACATCCATTTTCATGTATATGTTTGGAACATAGATCAAGACTCCTACTTAAACACTTACTGAAACACTTTTCCTCTTGAGAGGAAAATAGTCTTAACCTTAACTGTATTTCTGACTGTTCCTTTATTCATAATGGCAAGCTTTATCTCCCCAAGTTCTCTGAAGGGAACTCGGCATCAGCGTTGATTTCTCCTAGCTTATGATCAGGTGTCGGTCTTGTCCTTTTTTTAGATTTTAATTATTATTTGTAACTTTGTTACCAAACATTCATCAATAATGAATAGAATGAAAATGTCACATCAGAAGCACTGAATGCTGATTCAGTGTTCATTTTGCAAATGTAAAATAGCCTAAACCAATGACTCTGAGACACCAGCTCTTCCAGACAAGTTAAGTCAGAAGTCTAAAAACAGTAAAACTATTAACGCTATCAAGATTACTATCCCTGAAAAACAGTCTACTTCAGTACACATTTGATTAAATGAGAAACACTTTTCTCAGAATACCAGGCTGACAGAGTCAATCTTGTGGTTGTAGTAGAGGATGTTTTGGTGCAGACTTTGTGTCACCACAGATACACTGTTAATTTTCACGTCCTTGCATGAAAACTTTAGTGCATGATCGCAGGAATGTGCCTAATGAAATAGGTTTTTGCTAAGGTATCAATAACCATTTTTTGTCCTCCTCACACACCCTCCATTATAATGGCTAACTCAACTGGCTGGACTATTTAATTCCTGCACCAATTATTCATTTTCTTCTCTCTGTATGCACACCTATGCCTTAGGTCATCCAAAACTTTGATCCGTACTGTGTGATGAGATTCGCAGTGCTTTCATGCTGTCATGACCTGTGGAGCATCAGATTGGTTGTTCAATGTGTTGGATTGGTAAAACTGTCATTTCAATTTTTCAGCATTTCATTTTCAGTTCCTTTTAATGGTGGGGTTACACCAGGCACAGCATAAATAGGAAAACAAGATTTGCATTTAGAATGCTGTAAAATATTGTATTCCTTTGGGTCTACTTACAGAGGTACCATATACCCATTTGTATAAATCAAGATAAGAATACTGAAAGCAACGCAATTTCATTAGGTGTTATATTCAAAATGTTACAAGAATGTGGTCTAACAGCCACTAGGAACTTAAGTCAGGCTGCTTATACACACTGTCTTGAGTGGAAAATTAAAATGACAGGTTTAAGAGATAAAGACAATCTTGTTCTTATTCAGCTTCAGGGTTCCTGCCAGATTTTCTCTTATGAGGTGTAATGCAATATTATATACATATCTACTATAAACAGTGATATTTTTATAGATCTATCTAAAGGATACCATTTGATGTTAAATAAAATAAATTACAACATTTTAAAAAGTTCTATAATTTATTCTTATAGGCATTTCGCCTCTGAGATACATGGAGGAAAAAGTAAAACCTGTATATTTTACCTCATGTATAATCAAGGTAATAAACTACAGTTTTCAGTTATGGGAGATAAAAATTCTGCCCTTAGCTAAACTAATAAACAATATCATTAAAGCTTATGCAATTTTAATTAATGAATATTTGAAATTTTTAGAGCATTTCATTTCTGGTTAATAGGTCTTGGTAACATACACATGACATTCTCTTCTCCTTTTTCTTTACGTTACTTTCACCTTTGAATTTCAAAGTTGTTACAAAAAGTTACTTTTTTTCCTCTTCTTTCTCATCCAACTCTATTGTTACTTGATGTTCTTATAATTATGAAGAAATTCCACTGTAGGCTCCAATATATGTTTGCAGACTTCCTCTAAAACAGCACAGCCTGCTCCCATCTCTTTCCATAATGACATCAAAAAAACATTTATGGTTTAGAGATACTTGGCAAGTAACTGCATTCCTTTCCTATCAAGTTTTACGGCTTTTATACAGTCAGCATAGACCATTTAATCTCATACTCATTCTATACATACTTTTTTTTACTAATATTTTCCTGCATAACCTTATATAATTAGGAACTAGGCCCCTGAGGGCCCAATTAGCCGACATGTGAATGTAATTATAACCCTTGAAATGTTTTTTTCCATGTGTGTCTGTGATATGACTTTGACCATGCATAATGTGAACCTACTCACAAGGAAAGTTAATCCTCTAATCATTTGTAGAGAGAGATTTTCTCAGATTTATAGGAAGAATACAAATGGTTTTAGAATAATTATACTCTGGACAGTTCTTCCATGAAGAAATTATTGAAGAAATAATATTGAAGAAATAATCTCGGTTTCAGAGTACTTCAGTATCTCTCTATTTTCATTGAATTATAAGTTCTGTAACCCCACTAGTTTATCAATAATACCTAGATTTACTTTACTTCTGGGATTTAAAAAACTGTATTTAAATATTTGACATTTCAAATACGTATTCTCTCAACTCTTTTACAGAAACTCTCACTCTCAGGCTTTAGAATGTGGGGAAAGTAAACCCCAAATTTTTAAATGCTGTTCAGAATATTTTCTGAAGTCTGTTTTCTTAACATTATTTTTGCCTTAATCTGAATTAATGGTGACAAATCTCACAAGTATCTGGATATTTTTATTTTACTTCTCATAACTGGGTAAAATCTTTCTTGAAAAACTTTTAGATTTTTCTAAGGACTGTTACTGAAATGAATAGTAGACATTGATTTCCATGGACAATCAAGTCTGATACAGAATTAGAAGTCTTCTAGGCTAATACCTAGGGTTTTGGGTTTTTTTTGCTGGTTTCCTTACTATACATCTGCACAATACAAAACTCCACAAGAAAATATATCTTCTCAACATTAATATCTAGCATTATGCTGGTAATGTCCTTAGGGAGTTTGACTTGGTCAGTAAAGAAACACATGCCAGCTAAAAAGAGAAGTGAAATTTTTTTCTTTGGAAAGATGTTTATCTCTGAATACAAATCTTACACAAAATCTGTAAGGAAAAAAACAAATAAACCAGACTCATAAAAGTGTATTGACGCTAACAAACTTACGTTGAATGCTTTATTGTCAAAGTGGCCTACTATTGGGTCTTGCTTATCTGTAATGTTTGGGGTTTTTTTACTTCATCTGTAAGGACATTTAAGCTTACAAACAAGTTGTAGAAATGTTTGGCTGTTTAAATTGACTCCTCTGAGATGTAACAGGCTGGCAGTATGGGAGATCTTTGGCGTATCAAAACTGCTTATGGTTGGCACCTTCCATTTTCATTAAAAATGAAGCATGATAGCAGATGGGCTTCAAAGATATTTTTAAGATTTACGTGCCAGCCCATGGGAGGTCTCCAGAGCAAACAGTTCCTTTACAGAAAGTCAGAGTATGCTAAGTCAGGGGAGGGACCAGGAAGCCTGCTTGTCACACATTAGGATCTTGTCATACATTCGGTGTTGTTAAATTTCATTCTGCCTGTACAAACAAGTCATTTTAATAAGGGCTGCTTACATCTCTCAAGTGTTTGTTCTGTAGCAAATGTAGAGTTTAAAGACATAATAAAATAAAATAAAATAAAATGAAATCAACAACACTCTACAAATAAGGTTTTTAGTTGTGTCACATCCTGGCTGCAAACAGCATGTTTGGTCTCAGGATTAATTTCTCAGTTTGGCTCTATCCTGAAGGCACTGAAAGGGATGGGAATATTGCCATTGACTACAGTTGATGTTATAAAAATCAGTCCCTGCAGTAATGAAAACTTTCAGGGCATTCTACCATTATATGTAATGCATAAATAAGGGAATTAGGGAGCCATTTAAGGAAAATTGTGTCTAAAACTACACTAAAAAGGCATAGTCCTTTTAAAATCTCTCTTTCCATTATTATCTAAAGAAGTTGTTTATTTCCTTGAGTAAATTGAATTAATGATGTCTCCTTCAGTATTTAAATACTAAAGCTATTAGGAATTCTTCAAAAGTTAAAAAAAAGGACAGGAATTTTGACTGTTAATTCTTTAAGTTCTGTTAAGCTTTCACATTAGATACCAGAGTACTGCAACAGGTTGAATCTGCTGCTATCTTCAAGTAAAGACAAAAAAAAAAAAAAAAAAAAAATCAAACCTAAGTTTTCAAATTCAATTGGTCTTTGCATAGTTTCTGAGAAAGTCATTGGTCTTCACCATGTATTTGGATGTAAATCTCAAAAAAAGAAAACAAATCAGTCATCTTCTGATCACTTAGGGATATACTTTGGGACCTTTCTGTGCATTTCTGTGCATTCTGCACATTTTTCAACCTTGCAGTTTTTAATTTTTGACCTTCACACCACATCTAAAGAATGCTTCTCTGTCCTGCAGGGAAAACAAATTTACAACTTGCTCTTTACAATCCCCAAATCCTAAAATGTGACATATCTTTTTCTCTTAGTTTTCAGTTGTTTATTTCTTTCCTACCAAAACTACCAGGGTTTTTTCTGTCTTTGGAAATTGGAGTGTTAAAGACATCAACATTTTTCAGACAAACAAGAGAAAATTAGCTCTCCTGAGAAGGATACCTTTTGTCCAAAGCTGTTTCAATCTCTGTAGAGTTCTATTAAGATTTAGTAGCATATCTATACACAGATCTGTGAGAGTTTTGAAGACCCTTCCCTGTAAGGCCAAATACCCAGTTGCAAATACTTACAGGAATATTACAATGTTCTAACTCTGTGTCATTTGTTCATTAATTCTATATAAGTTCCTTAAATTAATAGAAATATTGCCTGCAACACTGACAGGGTTTTTTTTGTGTGTTGCAAGATAAGTCTATTAAGACATAAATAGGAGACAATATCATGTAGTATCTTGCTAGTCATCAGATCTTTACGATATTAGGCTGCCTATAAATGAGATTCTGCATGCCCTAGTTTAAACAGTTGTTATATTTTTAGATTCCTAAGCTGACCAGAAAGAGCATTTGTAGCTAGGAAGATTTTCAGCTACTGGATGTAGATAAAAAATGTTTGCTTATGGTTGCTGTCTTTTTTAAAGTATGTTCATCTATTTTACATTTCCTTTGTTCTCAGGATATTTTTGAGTAGCCTTGTTCATTAAACAGAGCCATATGATGTTAACTGCTATCGAACATGCTGCAAGAAAGCTGGAGTATTTACAAAAGACTTGTAATCTAAATATGTCTGGGAATCGCTTACCAGAAGATAATAGCAACAGTNAATTACATGACTTTTTTTGTTTCTTTTTTTTTTTTAAAAAAAAAAAAAAAGCCTAAACAAAAACCAAAACCAAATCTAGGTTATCAAGTTTCTTTAAAGAATTAGACACAGTCACTTCCAGGTCTTGTTTCGAATTTTCTCACAGTGGCCTGCTATGATATACCTCCTGCAGTATTTGGTGATCACTGGCAATTTAGCTTCCTGTTTATAAAATTACAGGTTTCTTCACTTAGCTGCTAAAGAGCTTGCTTGTATCTCTCTGGATCCTCCTTACATTATGCAGTTGGACCAGCAGCAATAACTGTAGCAACAATATGTCTATCAAGAACTGAGGAATCAGCAGAAAAAGCAGCAACAAAAGTCAGTTATTCATCGTAATCATCGTCATTAGCAGAAACATAAGACCCAGAATGAATTCCTACAGGACTCATTTGTTCTAAATAGCCAGTGTTTTGGATGGACAGCATGTTGTTTTTGTAAAGCTTCCTCACACACTTAGAGGAAGCAAAATGAATCAGTATTGGAGAGTGAGGTTGTGGAGCTTTTTTGGCAGATGGTGGTTGATGTTACTATTGTTTTTAAATTAAAACAGATACTTTTAGCCTTTTTATCCAAAAGGTCAATATTTCTCCATGAAAGAATACAAAGTACAAATGGGTACTTGAACAATAAGTTTTGTGTAATAAATACTAATTTTAGGGAATGGATCATTAATGTGTTGACACTGAACTTTAAGTTACTTACGTAACAAGTGGAGAAAAGTAGGATCCTGAGTGCTGTGAATCGCTGTCTAGGGAAACTGTTCTGTGTCTTTCGGCTAGGAAGAGATCTTCACTCTCTTAGATGTTATTAATTATAGTAAAAGTGCCTCACTTTGCATTAGTAAATTCTATCTATGCATGCAAGGACAAACTTTGGGTGTGGAAATGTATCAACAATATACATAGATTGTAATGAAAGAATAAAGCTAAGCTTTCTAAATTCTGTGATACAGTAAGACAAAACAAAAGATGGAAAATTTCAATAGAGCTGACAATTAGATGGGAAATTGGGGTTAGATTGAAAAAAAATGACATCTTAATTTCAGATGCACAAAAGGTGGAATATTATGGAATGAAAAGTCTTGGAAGATTTAGTTCTAATCATAAAATGCCTATGTTACCAAGGTTAAAGTACAGCAAACAAGTAAACATACTCTTCTGTGTATCAAGCAAAGGATTCTCCCTTAGACTGCTGAATTCCAACAGTCCTTAAAACACAGACGAATTAAACAGCATTTACTATGGAAGAATGTGACTGGAAAAGAGAAAATCATGCTGAGATTCATGTTGCTGCTACTGGCTCAGCTATCTCTGTGCTACATTGCAAGTGCTACAAAGCAGNTCTTAGTTTTCAGTTGTTTATTTCTTTCCTACCAAAACTACCAGGGTTTTTTCTGTCTTTGGAAATTGGAGTGTTAAAGACATCAACATTTTTCAGACAAACAAGAGAAAATTAGCTCTCCTGAGAAGGATACCTTTTGTCCAAAGCTGTTTCAATCTCTGTAGAGTTCTATTAAGATTTAGTAGCATATCTATACACAGATCTGTGAGAGTTTTGAAGACCCTTCCCTGTAAGGCCAAATACCCAGTTGCAAATACTTACAGGAATATTACAATGTTCTAACTCTGTGTCATTTGTTCATTAATTCTATATAAGTTCCTTAAATTAATAGAAATATTGCCTGCAACACTGACAGGGTTTTTTTTGTGTGTTGCAAGATAAGTCTATTAAGACATAAATAGGAGACAATATCATGTAGTATCTTGCTAGTCATCAGATCTTTACGATATTAGGCTGCCTATAAATGAGATTCTGCATGCCCTAGTTTAAACAGTTGTTATATTTTTAGATTCCTAAGCTGACCAGAAAGAGCATTTGTAGCTAGGAAGATTTTCAGCTACTGGATGTAGATAAAAAATGTTTGCTTATGGTTGCTGTCTTTTTTAAAGTATGTTCATCTATTTTACATTTCCTTTGTTCTCAGGATATTTTTGAGTAGCTTTGTTCATTAAACAGAGCCATATGATGTTAACTGCTATCGAACATGTTGCAAGAAAGCTGGAGTATTTACAAAAGACTTGTAATCTAAATATGTCTGGGAATCGCTTACCAGAAGATAATAGCAACAGTCATGACACAGTTTGGCTACCAACCTCAATTACATCTGAGTCAGTGATGGTAATAAAGCAAAGAGCCTGCCTCAATTGGTTTTGGTTTTGCTTTTGTTTGTTTGTTTATTTGTTTTTAAATACATGACTGTTTCAGGTTCTTTTTTTTTTTTAAAAAAAAAAAAAAAGCCTAAACAAAAACCAAAACCAAATCTAGGTTATCAAGTTTCTTTAAAGAATTAGACACAGTCACTTCCAGGTCTTGTTTCGAATTTTCTCACAGTGGCCTGCTATGATATACCTCCTGCAGTATTTGGTGATCACTGGCAATTTAGCTTCCTGTTTATAAAATTACAGGTTTCTTCACTTAGCTGCTAAAGAGCTTGCTTGTATCTCTCTGGATCCTCCTTACATTATGCAGTTGGACCAGCAGCAATAACTGTAGCAACAATATGTCTATCAAGAACTGAGGAATCAGCAGAAAAAGCAGCAACAAAAGCCAGTTATTCATCGTAATCATCGTCATTAGCAGAAACATAAGACCCAGAATGAATTCCTACAGGACTCATTTGTTCTAAATAGCCAGTGTTTTGGATGGACAGCATGTTGTTTTTGTAAAGCTTCCTCACACACTTAGAGGAAGCAAAATGAATCAGTATTGGAGAGTGAGGTTGTGGAGCTTTTTTGGCAGATGGTGGTTGATGTTACTATTGTTTTTAAATTAAAACAGATACTTTTAGCCTTTTTATCCAAAAGGTCAATATTTCTCCATGAAAGAATACAAAGTACAAATGGGTACTTGAACAATAAGTTTTGTGTAATAAATACTAATTTTAGGGAATGGATCATTAATGTGTTGACACTGAACTTTAAGTTACTTACGTAACAAGTGGAGAAAAGTAGGATCCTGAGTGCTGTGAATCGCTGTCTAGGGAAACTGTTCTGTGTCTTTCGGCTGGGAAGAGATCTTCACTCTCTTAGATGTTATTAATTATAGTAAAAGTGCCTCACTTTGCATTAGTAAATTCTATCTATGCATGCAAGGACAAACTTTGGGTGTGGAAATGTATCAACAATATACATAGATTGTAATGAAAGAATAAAGCTAAGCTTTCTAAATTCTGTGATACAGTAAGACAAAACAAAAGATGGAAAATTTCAATAGAGCTGACAATTAGATGGGAAATTGGGGTTAGATTGAAAAAAAATGACATCTTAATTTCAGATGCACAAAAGGTGGAATATTATGGAATGAAAAGTCTTGGAAGATTTAGTTCTAATCATAAAATGCCTATGTTACCAAGGTTAAAGTACAGCAAACAAGTAAACATACTCTTCTGTGTATCAAGCAAAGGATTCTCCCTTAGACTGCTGAATTCCAACAGTCCTTAAAACACAGACGAATTAAACAGCATTTACTATGGAAGAATGTGACTGGAAAAGAGAAAATCATGCTGAGATTCATGTTGCTGCTACTGGCTCAGCTATCTCTGTGCTACATTGCAAGTGCTACAAAGCAGCCCTCCATTTGAGTTTGACTTTTTCTGACATGGTGTTGCTTTGTTCTTATTTTAAGTAGGGATTAGATTTTACATTCAGAGCTGAATTCAACTTAGAATATGGCCAATTTGCATGCTTCCCAAAGGACTGCAGTTTGCCTGGAGGTTTTTATTTCCAATCTGAGAATTCATAGAAACAAAAAACTTACAAATATTTTCTGCTACAAATATACTGTGAAGCTTTAAAGTTCTCTTTGGAGTTTACCGTGGATATCTCTGTGGTTGGAATAAAAAAATACTGAACTTAACTGGAGACCAAGAATCAAGGCCCTGTCCTTTCTACTGCAGAGAAAGGGTTTATAGTGCATTGATCCCAGGATGTGCACACATAACATTTGAATTTGTTAAAGCACTTTAATTACTAATTAATATTTAGAATTTATAAATATTTTTTTAAACCAATTTCAAATTTTCAGTCTTGTATGTACTTGAGTAAAGGGATCTAGTTGTTTCCCAGGTGTGAACACTATCTTTTGATAAAAAAGTGCAGTTTTAAGAGTTACATGCTTCATGCCTATAGGGCCATGCCATCACACTTTCACTTCAGAAAGGCTTTTCACACTGTCTCCCATAACATCCTCATCAGAAAGCTCAGGCAGTGTGGCTTGGATGAGTGAATGGCAACATGGATCAAGAGCTGGCAGAATGACAGAGCCCAGAGGGTGGTGATCAATGGCACAGAATCAAGTTGGAGGCCTGTGGCCAGTGGAGTTCCACAGGAATTGGTCCTGGGGCCAGTCTTGTTCAACATCTTCATCAACGACCTGGATGAGGGGACTGAGGGTACCCTCAGCAAGTTCCCTGATGACACCAAACTGGGAGGACTGGCTGATTTCCCAGAGACTGTGCTGCCAATTAGCAGGATCTCAACTGGCTTGAGCGCTGGGCAGAGAAATCTCATGAGGTTCACAAGGACAACCGTAGAGTCCTGCATCTTGGAAGGAACAACCCCATGCACCAGTACAGTCTTGGGATTGACCTGATGGAGAGCAGCTCTGCAGAGAGAGACCAAGGAGTCTTGGTTGATAATAAACTAACCATGAGGCAGCAATGTGCCCTCATGGCCAAGAAGGCCAATGGCATCCTGGGATGCATCAAGAAGAGCGTGGTCAGCAGACCAAGAGAGGTTCTACTCCCCCTCTGCTCTGCCCTGGTGAGGCCTCATCTGGAGTCCTGTGTCCTGGAGTTCTGAGCTACTCAGCACAAGAGGGACAGAGAACTTCTAGAGAGAGTCCAGCACAGGGACACCAAGATGATCAGGAGACTGGAGCATCTTTCATACGAGGAAAGACTGTAGGAACTTGGGCTGTTTAAACTAGAAAAGAGGAGACTGAGAGGGGATCTTATTAATATTTACAAATATCTAAAGGGTGGGTGTCAGGAGGTTGGGGCATCCCTTTTTTCTATTGTAGCTAGCAACAGGGCAAGGGGTAATGGGATGAAGCCGGAACACAAAAAGTTCCATTTAAATATAAGAAAAATCTATATTACTGTTCAGGTGAGGAAGCCTTGGCACAGGCTACCCAGGGAGGGTGTGGAATCTCCTTCCTTGGAGGTCCTCAAGACCTGCCTGGACAAGGTCGTCTGCAACCTGATCTAGATTGACCTGCTTCTGTAGGGGAATTGGACTAGATGATCTCTAAAGGTCTCTTCCAACCCTAACCTTCTATGATTCTATGATTCTATGAAATGCATTGTAATAAAAACCAAATTGCTTCAAAAAGTTCTGGAAGATGAGTTTCAAATTCTTCCTAAGGAAAATAATCACATCTGATAACTCCTATCAGCTTCCTTAATATTAGCTGTTCTTAGAATTTAAAATAGAACAATTTATCAGCCTTCTAACCGTGAATCAACCAAGTATCTTGGTTGATCCTATATACACAATTTTCAAGGATTGACAGTTGAAAAAGATTTTCATCTATTCTAACATGTTATATAAAGTTGAATATTTTGAAAAAAAACACCAAACTCAAGCATTCGCGTGTTCTCAAGCTTCAATATCTGAATATTGGACAGATTTCAACTCTTGCAAGTATAGAGAATAATGAACAGTGGGTTCAGTATGGTAAACACTGATTACTTAGGCTTCTTCTGTGGTCAAATATTTTACTAGATTACATGGGTCTTCTTGACTAGAGTACAGGATCTTCTAAGTTCATAATGACATTAGAACTGATATGTTTTTACTGTACACGTAGCATCTGTTGTTTTGGCCTGTTTCATAGATTTTGAAAGTGTTTTGATGGCTGCATGAGTTTACCTAGCCTGAACAGATGACTTGAAACAGGCAAGTAATATAAACAAATGCTAGGAAAAAATGAACCTCATTACAGGTTATTTAACTGCTAGCTTATACAATCAGACATAGATACTCATTTAAAACCATTATATTTTAGTTATTTAACATGAAGAAATTTGGTCTGCTGTGTGTTAGCCTAACCCAGTCATGGTTTCACATGGTATAACTTTACAAATAGTCTTCATTGTCATGTTTTTAATGTCTCCTCTTCATTATCCATGTCTGAACATGCCATCAGCATTCACTGTCTTTAGTAATGTATACTTTTATGTTCTTTTAAGTACTTCCTTCTATACACATAGGTAAAAATTGAGGTGTGAAAAATTAATAGCTTTTTAATGTGCATTTCATAGTCAAATGTTCTTTTGTATTGTTCCTTACATGTGTAGAAATAATGTTAAAAATTGTATGTTTCCTGTGAAATTCGTCCTTTGGAAATGTAATATTAAGCAGTGCTTGAGAACTGTATTTCTAGCAAGATCCTAACTAGGAACATATACAAACAGTGATAAGGGGTATCAATCACTTTCAACATCATAGTAATTTCTCTTCTGCTCACACTCTTTTCACTTAACTAGTCCAGAAAATAGTACCAAATGTTATAATCAACACATTGTTGAGATCGAATACTCCTTTTTTACATTGGTATGCTAAAAAACTTGAAACATGCCCCTTACAACACAGAGATTTTATCCATTAAAAGCTCCTGTTTGCCCTAAATATTTCTTGAATTATAGCAGAGAGATATAAGTGGGTTGAGTGAAATGAAATGAAATGAAATGAAACGAAATGAATTATTATGATCAATCATGTTTCATATGGTAGTGGCCAAGTAGCAACTATTGTGATAGGTGAGGTACAAAGGCAGAGGAGTAAATGCTTTTCCTAAACTGCTTAGTATCAAATGGATGAGACGGAAAATATGAGTAATGGAAAATGTTTAGCATAAAAGGGTGAACACAGAGACGGTAGAAAGTGGATACAATTTGCAAAATTTATCAGGAGGAGATCTTCTGAAAAGAGCACACAAGAGTCATCTCTGCAAGAGTGAGGTAGGAATGGGGAAAATGGAAGCAGTATGGAAGGGATCTGAAGCAAAGGAACAGTAAGGAGACTTCTTGCATTTATTTATATTTGCCTGAGTCCACCCAGCTACTTTTCTCCATTTGGGCTTTTGTCTAAAGGTGCAGGAAGAAAGTGGTAAAAAATCCAGTGAATGAAGGAGGAATCACCTGGGTTCTAGTCAAGCAGGAGATTCTTTAGCATGATGTCAGCCCCATGTGGTGGGGGGAAAAAAGAGTCTTATGGAAACTTATATGTCTCTAATTTATGCATTTTTTTAAGGATACATGTTCATTACAGGTCTGCATAAACAATCTGTAAATGTGGCTCAGCTGTGTCTCCAGCATAGCACAGGCACTTTTCCTTGTGGAAGCTTAAGTGACCGAAAAATATATATCTCAGAAATTTTGGAGATCCCTCAATAATGTTTTACTTTCAAAAGCTGAAAAAGACATATAAATAAATAATATAGTGATCTATCCATGGGTATTTGACTAGAAAGTAGATTAAAATGTTAAAATACTGCTGAAGTTATCAAGCAAAAGCCAAATGTAAGGGCTGAAACCAGTCAAAGCTTTCAGTGTCAGGTGGCAGTATTTTCCCTGGAGCTAATCTATGCATGTTGCATTTATCATCTAAACAGCTGTAGTACTACAACCAGTGATGACATTATATCACCAAAAGAAATGGGGGAAAAAAATCTTACAGGTGATCATTTATGTGCCTTCTCCCTTCCTTTCTTCTTCTTAGAATGCCATTTCTGTTTAGCTCACATTTTAAAAGAAAGGGAAAGCAAGTCGGGTACAAGGTTCCAAATTTTACATCAGTCTTTCCTTTCTTCCCCCCCTCCTCCTTTGTTTTCTGCAACACTGTTTTAATTTTAGAAAGAAATTCTAAATTGACATTTAAATGGTGGCAGGGCAATTCTCATTCTCTGCCTTGTGAAACGGTCTCTGAAATGTACAATTATGCTGTCATCTTTAGCACTCCACATTGGACAGAGTTTAATTATTAATGTGTTTCCCTCAGAGAATGATTCGATCATGTCACAACTCTAGACAAATACAGCTAATGCAAAATCATAAAATATTCACTTGAATACTGCTGAACTGACAGGAAATTAATTCTATGAACACTTCTGATATTACCAGAAAATTAGTTTCAAATGCACAAGACTGAAATAAATGTGTTCATAATTTGCTCAAGGGTAACACTCATCTTGCAATCAGTTGGTATCTTTTTATAAATGTTACAAGTATTCAACATGGCTTTATGATAAAGAGGACAACTAATGTAATGTATTATTTGTAGACAGTATTTCCCTTGTAAACAGCAGGGAGTGAAGAATTGCTTCCTCAGAAATATTTAAACTCTAGAAATATTCTGCAATTTATCATTTTGTGCTACCAAAATTACACCTATTTTTGAGTATTCCCAAGAAGGAGCAGAAGCTTCAGAATGTAGTAATAATGACATTATAGTCTTTCATGTCTAAATTGCTGGCTTGAGTTTTATTAGTCCCATTGGAAATGACCGAAAGTCATTACCACTCTAAAAGTTACAACCAACATAGCCAGTGGACAAAGATCAGACTCTCCTTGCAGGCAAATGTCTTTGGAGCAAACATCACTATGAGTGTACTCCCCAGCTGGATGAATAAAAAATGTTGATGAATTGTGACAATTCACATGAACAGAAATGGCAAGTCCAGTTGTTGTTACTTGTGGCATATGACTTAACAGAATTTAGAGAGCCTTAAACTTTAAGAAAAAAATGTCCAACAAAAAATATTATATCAACATGTATGTCTGTTACATGCTTTCACCATTTTCCATTTTTTTTTCAATGTATGTTTCTGAACTATCTTTCTATCTGATTAATCATCCTGACTGATGGCATGTGCAAAATCAGATTCAGTGGGTTGTCCTCAGGAGTAGTCAATGCTGGAGTGGACTGCTTATCACTGAACTAGAGCCACATGTTTTCTCTCTTAGGCTATCTGTCAGATAATCCTGCACAACAACAGGGCCTGGCTCAGGACTCATTTTCAACCAGGAAAAATATTTGGAATAAATATCATTCACAATGAATAATTTAACAGCTCTTATGGGCACCTTTGGAAAGTTTCCTCCGAGAGGCCTAGGATTAAATCACCATGGAGACTAAATTGTTTTTCAGGGATAATCCTGCATTCCTTTTTGCAACACTAACCAAGGTTATGCAAAATGTGAAGAATGAAAATAAGGGAGCCACTTTAACTGGGAGAGCTGGTATTCTTAACTACCAACAGTGCAACAGCAGACAACTGACACGTAACCTGTGGTTCTTAACGTGTATGGGGTGATTTACCATACAAAAACACTGAAGAGGAGATGATCACAAGGATATCAAAGATGGTTGTCAGGTCAATTGTTTCAGTATTTTGAAGATGAAAGCAGAAGGATTGCTTCTGTCCACTACTACAGTAGACAACAGCAGAGGGAGGATTGATTCCCAGTAATGCTGTATTCTAACAGAAAACCCATATATCTAGATAGCCATGTTTCTGCAAGACAATTCAATATAGAAAAAGAGAAAACTTCAATTTTCTGAAACAATTCATCTGGAAATTCTCCAAACACTGCATCTATGTACAAGACAAGGTCTTTTTATATTTTAGCTGTAGCATTTCAACTGGAGACTAAAAAATATCCTCAGAACATCTTTTCTGATCTGCCTGCATAACTGCATAATAAATACATCATTAAAATATGCAGTGTCATTAATGAACACCAGTGGATTGCACAGTTTAACTGCTTAAACTTTTTATTAAAAAATTAGAGGAAATGAGAGTATTCATTATGCTATAACACTGCTCCCTAAAATGACAAATAGGACTAGTTCTTAGAATTAAGATGTGTGTATAACAGGGGAAGTACAGTACAGTACTGAGGGTATTTGCACTGTGTGGGAAGAAAAATCCAGCAGATTACATGGTAATAAGGCAGACAAGAGACAATAACTATTTCCAGCTGAAATTTGGTTTACTAGGTATTTCAGTTGAAGCTGTCAATATTAAAATGTGAAATATATATATCATATGAAAACAAGAAGTTTACATGCTAAAATACACTCCAAACACTAACTTCTCTGGAATTTGTTTTTTCTGTTTCCAGATAAGTGTTTTTTGTCTAATACCATGTCTATGTGGTATATGCTGCCACTTTCAGTTATGAGCTCTCAAGTATCAACAAATAAGAACTTGGATGCTGGTCCACACTTGATTCCATATAAATAGTAAATTATTAATCAGTCTATGGATGTCAGTAAGGGGCTGGCCACATAAGAACACTGGAAGTAAATGCACACAATCAATTATGTAGCATTTTTTAATTGAGAGGAAATTTTTTTAAGAATCAAACCAAACCAAGCCAAGATGCAGCTCTTCTTTTTAAAGGGAAAAAAACCCCAGACAACTCTGGAATAGCTGCTTTGCTCTATATTTAAAGCAATGGGTCTGCAAATGAGCAAAAAAAGACACGATATCTGAAGGTGAATATGCGGGCAATAGGTAATAAAAGAATAAACTGCTGTCCACTGGACTAGAAAAACAATCTCTTATTAAGTTCTGCTGTCATTGATTCCTCTCCCCAATCTCACAGCCAAGTAAGTGTGATTTTCTAGGCAAAGAATTATATACATGGAACTCAGTCTCTGTATTCTTGAAGCTTCATAGTAAAATAGAATCTTGTTACTTTACTGATTTTAAATCTCCAAAATATTCCTTAAATGTTTAATTGACTTAATTCTAAGAATGGATTTCACTAAGAAGTGGGGGGAAATTCCAGTTTATTATTTCATAAAGTTCTGGGTGGAGATTTTTTTTTCCCCACCACACCGTGTTTAATTTTGAATGAGTAAACTCGGTATTATAAAACATGTGAGTTCAAGAGATTAAATTTGAAAATTACATGTTATATTCAGCATACACTCTCAGTGATAGAAATGCTTGAAGTAATTTCAAGATGTTCTTTTGTTCCCATGTCATCTAAGTTTATGAAATTAAGTGCATATCACAATTCTGCTTAAAGAAATAAAAGAAATTAGTCATTTTGTAAACTTCTTTCAGATTTGGAACAATGTTATATTGAAAGCACAGAGTCTTTAAAATAATCATATGAAGTGAAAGAAGGAAAAAAACCCCAAACTAATCACTGTTTAGTATTGTATGTAGCTGTCTTTAGGGAGATGGAGTGAGATGAATTGTCATATTGTCATCTACTTCAGGCTGACTGCTCCTGGTAGCAACAGTGTTTCAACTTTTATTTTACTACAAGTATTGAAACCTCATTCTGTAAGTCCTGAGACTTTCAAATTTGCAGATAGTACTACTACTCATGTAAATTCTCCTATATTTTAATGGGAATGCTTATATTTACTTTGAGTGCAGGTATTTTTCTAAGAAAACTGGAATTTGTCTCTTTGTATGAACAGATAATGTGTATATAACTTATGCCTCCTACAAGTGTCCAGACCTTGATGCTTGCTTTTTATTGTTTTTCTTCCCTTGCTTACAATTGCTGTATATCCTTTCCCCCAGCTTTTTTCAGTTTTGGTTTTTTTTTATGTTAACCTCTTGGGAATTCACTAAGAATAAACTTACTGGAACAATTGAGAGTAAGCTGTGAATCACCCTGCCAATCATGAAAAAAAAAGTTACAATTTGGCCACTTTGAGTTGCACTGGCATCTCCAGATATCTATTAGCTAAGACTGTGGATGTTTTGATCTGGTCTTCAGCCATAGTCTGTCCTGATAAAGAGGTTTAAAAGCATTGGCTTTTAAAGCATTGGTCAGAAAAATAGTATTTTGGGCAAATCATGCCCACTGGCTGTGATGTAAGGAGCATATGTAGAAAATAGTGAGCAGTATGTAATAAAATTATTACCAGAATTATACATTCAAAGTAGCATAATATTAATTGAATTGGGAACCTCAAATGACCTATTCCAGTCTCTTAAATAAAATGAGCAAGCCGGTTTATGAGTTTTCAAACAAATCCTTTTATCAGATTCTTACTATATGCACTTGCTCACTTTATTTCTCATTGATAACATCTGCATAAACATCCTTTCAAATTATGCTTTTAATTACTCCTATTTGTTCAGAGTCTGCATAGTACAAACCCAGTGCTAGGTGGCTTGTATTGATGGCTCGTGATGCCTTGAGGATGAGCCTGAACAGCAGCAATGCCTTGGCCTTTCTATGATTTGGCCAAGTAAGATGCTGCAGAGATAAGAATGATGGCCTCTGCAGCTGCTAGTTACTGCATGGATGCACTCAAAAGCCAGCCTTTCTACTCCTCTCTCTTTCAATAAATCCAATCCTGAAGCTGAAGCCTTCTAAGCCTTTGGCCACTAAACTCAATATTTCACTGAGACTTCTGGAGAAAAAGAATTAAAAAAAAAAAAAAGGAATAGAGATAAAGATATTTTATGGAAAGTGGCTTTAATTCCTTAGGCTAGATCTGTTTATTCATTCCCTTACCGTCTTCTGTCATCCTTTGGCAATTTTCTCTCTTACGGTACCACAACTTTGTGATCTGCTCATCAATTTCACTGAACAGTTTAAAAACCCATGAAGCAAAAATAAGATCTTTACAGATTACTGAGGAAAAATGTCGGTCTCTGTTGGAGTACTCTGACATCAGAACCAGATGGGACTTCAGCATAATAGTTTCAGCAGAGGACCAGGGAAGGCATGCCACGGGTAGCTTTCGTGGAACAGTCATTAAAGGTTTTGTTTCCATGTAAGTGGCATGTCATAACTTTTAAATATCACCAAAATGTGTAATTGTAAAAGACCAAAGGATGTTTTTCACTCAGGTAAAAACAAATCTTGTTTTAACAGTATTTTTTTCATAGAGGTCTCACACCAACCTCAATTTTCAGGTTGCTGTGCCCATAACAGAAGTATCTACTAGTACTATGAAAGTTTATTTTGCAACACATTACTATTATTTATGGCACATGATTTCATAACATACACTGTTTCATGGAGAATGAGAAAAAACCTAAGACCTCCTCCAGAAAGGCTGTCTCTGAGCAGCTTAATGGGCTGCTTCTAATACAGTTTTTATGGTTATTTTTCCTAGTTTTTTTACAGAGTCACTTAAATTGATTACTTGCAAATATAAGAAGAACATTTCCATCATGATCTTTCATTTTTAATACAGGAGAAAACTATAGGAAAAAGTAATAAAACCAGGGGTCTACATAGATAACTGTGATTACATATGTACATATTACTCCTTGTAATGACTGCATCTGAACAAAAAAGACCTGTCTTCAACTGGTAGAAATCTCTACTGCCTTATTATAGGGCCAGCTGGGAATATTTTGACAGAAGACTTTATCAGAGTTTATGAAATGCCAATGAATCCAAGCAAAATGTTTTACAGAAACCTGACAAATTTGACAATTTTATTTCAGTAAGAAAAAGACATTCTGTTGAGGTCAGAAAAATTTGTTTTGACACCTTCAAACTGAAAGGTTTGGCAAGTTTTTTTTTTTATGATTTTAATTTGAAAACTTGTTCTATATTGAAGCTCAGCCTTCAAATCAGAGTAAAAAGAGAACAAAAAATTGTTTCATGGAAAGTTTTGAAAGAATTGTCATTATGCTCAATGTGGTATGTGATAAAAAACACTGAACTTCTGGATATACATTTGCTTCTTGAGGAATTCCACATCAACTTCAAAGTACCTGTATTAATATAGCTAAAGATTTAATTCTCCTAAGCCTTTCTTTATACCAAAGAAAATTTCCTGTATCACCAAGAAGTGGTAATTAGGTAACAGCTAGAAAAGATGCTAATTATTATTGGTGCAAAAAGGGGTGCATGTGTGGGACTATGTGTGTGTAAATGTAATTGTACAGCAGATCAACATTTTCTGTTGAACTTTAAGAGTGGAACTTGCCTTTGAATGCCTTAGTATAAGGAAAATTCAGAAGAGTGAGTAATACTGACCCTCTTTCGGTTGCTACTTAAACCTTCTATTGGGAAGAAATATGGTTTGTTAAAGCTTAATAGGGTGGAAGGTTATGTCAAAGGCTTGATTTTATGGGTTATTAATATTGCCAATGCAGTTTCAGAGAGCAAAGTGATGAGAGTGCTCCATCCAGTGAGTACGCTGCAGTTAGTTCTGTCCCAGAAAGCTACAGCAAAAGCAGAAGTTATTTGGAAAGATGTTCTACAATTTTCAGAGCTGTACTAGACACTAATGTTGCATATGTTTAAAATATTTCCTTCTCTTTTCTTCCTATCCAAAAACCCTTTGCAATGAATGTGTTGAGAGAGACTTGAGCTGGATATTGCAACAAATGCAGGATGGAAATGATAAAGGCAGAAAACATGGTTTGTATTAAAGAATGAAACACTATAAATTCCATTCATGTGTGTTATTTGAAAAGGCAATTTTGCAAGCAGTAAAAATCTGGCACCAGGTATTAAAATACATCTGTGGTATGATGTACCCTTCTCTAGTCAATTCTGTTGCTCTTTCTACAGTTTGTCCTTTCCTTTGGAACCATTGAAAGGATGAGAGTATTATTTTATTTGTTTGATTGTTTCAGAATTATTAGCTTTGTGCATCTTTTATATAGATTTCCAGACTATACTTTCTGATTCTCCATCACTTTTACCTCACGCCTCCCTTTCACTTTTTCACCTCTGCCTGCTAACTTTGTTTTGTATTTAAGCCTCTCTATTTTCACTCCTCACAGCTCTTCCTTCTTTTTTCCTGATGTCACCATCCCTCTGTCTTCTAATGCCTTCTCACTTCTTCTAATGCAAACATGCCTGGTTTTGACACCTTTGTCATTGTTCCTATCCTCTGTGTTGGTGATATATGTGTAACAAGACTGTTCTTAATAAATATCATTAATGATAAAAACTCTGTTATATGAAACACTGGATGAGTAAATGGGGTAGGAATTGCAGTATTCTTTTCATAGCTGACATTAAAATCAGAAGGTCTGATTTTAAGTCTCCTAGAGTTTGGCAACTAAGTTCTTCAGCCAACATAGATCTCTTTCCAGGAAACTCCAAAACTTAAAAGAGAAAGGATCTAATATCTGGCTTGGAGTTGCACAGTAGATTATTCTTTTCCTCTTTTCTCCTCTAAAAGGGCTGTATCATCAATGTAAGCATTTAGGAAGTCCTTAGAAGATCTGTCTTGTAAATAAATGAACATAAAAAGTCAGTGTCATTCCTATTAGAGTCACAAATGTAGTGGAATTTATATCTGAAGATCTGAAGGCTGACAAAAGTTAACATTTTAGTTTCCAGGTATTTTGGATACTGTCTGTATACTGCCACAGAAAATTCAAGCAGCTTTGAAAAAAAAAATCTGAAGTTTCTTATTTTCTGTAAAATGCTATTCTATTTTTACCCGTAGACCTCATGGAATGAATATTGTAGCTACATCTGGTTAAATACTTTGGCCACCCAGTAAATATGATAATTCTGACCAGCAAAGAAATGAGAATGCAGGAATAGGCACATATTTCCCTTATATATATGGTTCAAAAACCTAGGATTGCAACAGGTTAAATCATGGTTTATGAAATTTAAACTTTTTATGTTCTTTTATTGAAAAGGAGCATAGTTTGTCTGGTTTCCCCTTTTCCTTCCTATTTTTTAAAAAAAAAATTGAAAACTTTTGGAAAAAATTTTTGGAAGTTTTGGAAAAGATTTCCAGAATGTTTTCATGATATTAAAACATGATATTATGATATTGTCACTATAATAATGCATACCAGTGTTCCCAGGAATGTCTACTGTGGATATCCAGATGATAGATGGCTAGATGATCTCTAGAGGTCTTTTCCATCCCCTACCATTCTGTGATTCTATGATTCTGTTATCTATATATTTATTAAAGAACATACAAGTACATATATGTTTATATGCAGCTATAGTTATATAAAACATAACTATATAGAGTTATATAGTTTTATATAGTTATATAAAATTCTAGCTATTTGAGACTTACTCCATACTTCAGATAACTGAACTTTTAATGTCACTGCTTTAAAATAAAAGATAATCGGATTGTCCCTTGGTTAGCTTGTAGGAAAAATTAAAAGAGGCTACTTTATCAGTTAATAATAACAAGTTTCATGATTAAACTATAGATCAATGTTAGGTTTGGAGGCAGCCATTAATACATCTTACCATAAAAATATTTACTATTCCATAGAACTGCTGGTCTACAGACGTTTTAAAAATGATCACAATTGCAATGAATCGTCCTTTAACTATGGTCTTTGGAGAATTGAGGATACTGCAGCAAATTAATAGACTATTTTCCCTATTCAAGTATCTGTATGAAGTTATTATCTAAAGACTCAAAGTTCCATTGTGTTTAAATTAAGTGAACTGCAGCTGCTTTGGGAACAAAATTGCAGTAACTGTTTTGAAGTATTCAGCATAATAGTTTAGGTCCATAGATGTGAATTACTGTCTTTATTTTGAATCATAGATTTAGGCTTCAGCACAAAGCAGTAACTATCTTCACTATACACAGGACATTAAGTCTGAAACACTAGAGATGTTTTTTATTTAGTAACTTTAAGTAATTAAGTATACACCTTATCTAAAAATGCCAGAAGATACTCATACAGTTTTAGTGTCCACTAAACATTACTATATTTTCATATTTATGGAAATGGACAATAAGTAGCATAGTATGTTGGATTACCTATACTTCCATTCACTACCCTTGTTGATCCTGTATGAAAACAATAACTGTTAAGTTCTAACCTTATAATAGGATTAAGGTGTGAAGTTCTGTAGCTGAAAGACACTAAATATTCATGCTTTATTAACAAGATAGTTTAAAAAACAGCATTTTTTAAAAAGGCAGTTATTGGAAGACCGTAGTGGTTAGAAAGAATAGTCTATAGAATGACAGAAAGTCACAACTACTGTTCCAATTTTCTATAGATTTTATGAGAACCTTAATAAAGGCTTCTGTGGCCATCTCAACAAACAATCCAAATTAATGAAATGAAATACACCACTAAAATAAAATTTTATTTGAGAAAGCATGTTTGAATTAATTATTTCAATATCTATATTTATTACTGAAATGCATGTCACTTCTTCATTAAGAATATCTCCTTGGAGGATATGACGTGACAACACAATATAGAGCTGAAAACTTTTGAGACTTACTCCATCCGCTTCATATTATTGAACTATGGTTTTTGTGATGCTAAAATAATAGTTAGGCTGATTTTTTTTTTCACATCCTGGTAACATCAGTTATCATAAATATATGGTATATAGATAAAAAAATAGTTCATAGTTACACTGCAGATGGAGGTTGATTTGCATTTGACATAGAACTCTTCTCTGTCTCTCTACTTGTGCTGATGATGACCTCAGTCTCTTTATGGAGGTAGTCATTCAAAACTCTGGTGCTAGACTCATTGCCTATAAATAGCTAATTCTGTCTTCCCAAGGGAAGGAAAGTCTGAAGTAATTTGAGATCCCAACCATTTTCCAGCACAAGCACAATTATGGAAGAAAAAGTAGCTGGGGGGAAAGAAACTGATTAATATACTAGTTCATGGAGTACAATCATAATTACTAGATAAGGAATAACCAGGTTTTCATTGTTCTTCTTTATCCACTAATTTATTATTACTACAGACAGTATTAGAGACAATAGCAAATTAAATTGAGAAAGAGTGACTAATGGCTGAAGCAAAGAAATGTGAGTTATGATATCAAGGAACTCTTCTTGACTCTGTTGTCTCTACTGCATAACCTTCAGCAAATTGTTCAGCTTGTGTTGCCATACAGAGCTGATAGTATCCATCAGACTTTCTGAATATTCTGTAATGAAAGTCACTCCATACAGGCAAATGCCTGATTTTTATATAGAAATAGTGTAATATCTTGTCTGTTACATCCCTCTGACATTAATGAAACTTATTTTTTTTTCATGTGTTGATGCGAACAAACTCTAAATGGTGCTGCTAATGAGATAGATATATAGATTTAATCAGAGGAAAAAAGTGAAGTAATAACCGTGTTATGAGCTAAGTAACTCCCCCAAAAGATTTTATTAAGCTGGGTTATGGCTGCTAAAATGTTAACAGAAAAATCTATTCAAGTTATTAATGCACTGAAATTACTGATGACTGGGATACTTTTGAGAAATAATTGTGTTAAATTGTTGTATAAGGAGGTTAGAACTGGAAGAAAATCTTTAAGTGTTTGGAAAAAACAAGCTGAGGTGGCTATATTTGCTTTGATTGGAGTATAAAGAAGGGTGATTAGTGAATCATAGTGCATAACTGTACAGAATGGTGCAACGTTTTGAAACTATCATACTACTTTTCTTGTAATTGGGTAGGTTTACTCACCATCAGCTTGGCTGTTCCTAACTCCTGTTAGTGGAATAAAACTAGGTCATTCTTTGGATAGAGATCTGGAGGTATTTTTGGTATTGAAAGGAACAGTGTTTGGTTGACACACAAACATATCAAGAAAATTTTATTATAGCTCTATGTATACTATTTTTCAAGCAGCCTGCACTTTCTCTATGATCAATGGGCTGGTTTTGGGGGGATTCCCAGCTTCATGGTCCTACAACTGCATCACTGGGAGAAGAGTGAGAATGGCCAGAGCAACCTAGCCCCTCCAGGCAGAGGAGGTGGTTGTGACACAACTTAAACACTTACACTGCTTAAGCTTACCCATTTGGAAATGGAGACTTAATCCTGAATCTAGAGATTGTCAGAAGCATCCTTTGCTTTTCAACAGACTGGAAGACTGTGCCAAACAATTCTGATATACACATGAATTGGATATTTACACCATATCCTAGGTTTAAAATGGGATGCAGAGAAAACCACTCAATTTTCTGTGCTGTAGCTTCTGTTCCTGGTGGTCTAACGAATTCCCCAAATTATCCAGTTGCTTACTTCCAACAATTTTAACAAATTTCTCATTTACATTCATGTTTGCTTAGTTATTGTACTTTTTCCTTTTAACTATTGGAACATCCATCTCTCATTTTAACTCCCATTTCTTTCTTGTGTTGATTTCCAGTGGCTAAAATTCCCATATATTCTCTTTCTACTGGAAGTTAATTAACATCCTTTAAAATGACAACACAGCTTCCTGGCCTGTGTGTGTTTCTTATTACTCCTTTCTTTTTCTCACTCTATGACTATTTCAATCTTTCAAAAGACCCATTCTTTCAAGGTCAAGAAATCACAACCACGATCAGTCTCAATAGAAAACCCTAAAGAGAGTAGTCAACTTTAGCAGAGTCCAGAAACAGTACATATTGTAGCAGTTTACCATCTCTTTTGTCAAAAGAAAAACAATATGTAGACCTTGGAACAAAAATCGAACTGTGAAACATGATACTAATGTTTTTCTAGGGTATGACAAGCTCAAAATTTCTTTGTTAGAAGGCATCAGGTTGAACTTTATTTTCTTATTTTTCTCACTTGTTACCTAAGCAAGGCAAAAACTTTAAGAACAAAACCTTAAAACCAACCACACTGTTTGTCTTGTTCTTTCATATTAAGCTCAAAATTTTTTAAATAATTGCCAGCTGGGAAGCTGAAACATAAAATCAGATAAGGAAATTTATGTTCTAAGTCTGTTCTCTCATCTTTTCTCTCCTCATTACACAAATTTCTTCTACATCTCCTTGCAGTAGTTCTTGCAGTTGTACATTTAAAGTGACTTTAAACAGAACATATTCAACTCAGTGCATAAAATTTTACAACTTACATATGCCTATTTTTATCTAAAATTTGCTTCCTTCAGGCTGGGTGTAGTGAACCTCTTGACACTTTTTAAAAGGATTAAGTACATGACTTGTACTAGAGTTAAAGATAAATATATAGAAAACAGGAGAGTGTGTCCTGTATGCTCATTTAATGATCTTAAATTCCATGTGAGGGAGAGGAAAGGGAAAAACATCTTTGGAAGAAAAAAATGTCCTTTGTGATAAACTATGCTAATTTTTTGCATGACATTCTATGTCCCTTAGCCAAGAAGGTAACTTGCAAGAAAACCCAATGTTCAAACCACCCCTGCCCAAAAGCTCAAAATATGCTAAAAAGTACTTGCAAAGACAGAGTTCATGAAATTAATGTGCTTTTCGTTCCACTCTTAGTGAAGGAAGGAGCTAAGTTTCTTATACTGGCTAAAGGTGGTATATTTCTCACACTGCACTGTTCTCATACCAGATAACTAGGATTTTCACTGAGTAGTCTATCAAAAATTCCATTGGCACTGTAGCTTAGAGTCTGAAAAAAAGTAGGTCTTTTGAAGATTGAGTAAGAATTTCATACTAAATGACATATAATATCTTTAAAGTCCTTATTTTATCATATAATGATATTCCATCCAACATCAATCTAGAATCACCTATAATGTACTTCAAAGAATGAAACTGCAATGACATTGCAGTGGTGAATTATGATTCGCTCTTATAGACAGGACATTCGTGTTAGGTCTGCAGTTATTATCTGCTGGTGTTTTTTACAGACCAAGTTGAAAACAGACTATGGACTAAGTGGTTACTGATAGCACACACTTGTCTACTTAGATAGTACATATCTGCAATGCAAAGTGGCCTTGGAAATCTTGTGTTGATTTTACCCATTTCTAGTTCTTTCATACAGCCATCTAAAAAAACAATTTATGATCAGATGCTTTCAGATTCTGGCAAATTAGATAGCTTGTATATATCTTGATAGAATCAAAGACGAGTGGCTGGGTTATCTTCTTCTAAATTTGAACTGGAAAATTGAACAGAAGTTCTTGAACTTTATACTTTTCACTTGATTTCATTGTTTGGACTACCAGCAAGATTAACCATCTGTGCAAGATTTTGTGGAACTGGGTTTTCAGTGTGTTGTGTATCCAGTTTTGAATCTCATCCCAACATACCTTTCACAAGTGAAACACTATTATACTTAGAGTATTGTATTTGTAAAATTTGTATGTAACAGACAATTCCTGAAAAAGAAAAAAAAATTTTTTTTTTTTTGTATCACCACATTTTGTTACGTCTCTGTTACAGGTTAAACCACTTAGGAGTTTACCACTGCAGTGGGAACACCTGCCAGCAAAACAGTTTAACTGCAAGCTTTTCCATTGCTCAGTTCAGCTAACAAGCTGCCTTTTAATGGTCTTCAGACAACAGTGTTAACACTAGTTTCTTTTTTCTCTTTTCCTCCTCTTGGGATATATAGCGGAGAACTATTCATCAGTTATTAGGATTTCCCCTGGTTGATGCTTGCTGTGAAGGCTAGGGAAATATAGAGCAATGCATCTTATGGTTTCTCTTGAAAAAAAAAAAATTATAATACAATTATCAGAGACCTACATCCAGAGAGAAAGAAATAATGACCTGCCACGACATAAATCTCAATTTTAACTCCCTGATTTGTCAGTTTTCAGTGTTAATATCTTCTATATGTTTACAGTGCACATCAGGATATTGCAGTTAGCCAATCTTAATAACATACTCTTATTTAAAAATCTATTTTTTCACCATGAAACTTCTCCTAAACTATTGTCTACTTTTTTACAATGCTTAATACACAAACAGCAGATACAATTGTTGAAGACAGTAATAAACTATTTGTTTACAAAGAAATTCTGATATGCAAATTATTTTTCTGAACTTCAATATCTAATAACTGAAATGACTCCTCTTAGACATGTCTGTGATTCTCGCCTCAAGACTGCTCACCTCACACGGAGTGATGTACTGTCACTGTTTCATTCATTCTAAACACAGTATCCATAAGGGCTTAGAGAGTAGACATCACCATAAATCAATTTTATTGGTCTATATTTTCAAACAAAACATTTTACAGACATAGACATCCCACATTCCATACTGATCATGAAACACTTGCGTGAAGGTCAGCTAAAGTCAGCAACAACTTATGGATTCGTTTCTAGAGGAATAAAAGATGCCTGTGTATTTTTTTCCAAGTACATTAAAAGTAGTTTTCTGTGTAGAACTTCTAATGGTCGTAAGAGTATTGTAAGGGTTATGAAAGAAACAACATTAAGGAGACATGTAGGCACTTGAGGCTGTCTTTTTTTTTGATGAAGCTCACAAGGGACATGGACACTATGCTGGATCATATCATTAGATTGTAAAACATTTACAAATATTAACAGCAGTAAATTTTTTCAGCTTGAATTTTGATTAATTTAAAGACAATTATGAACTATGTTTCTTAGTATCATAAAGATAATCTAATTAAATATGTAGTACACTAGCACATCAATGAGCCCTTTTTACATAAAAAGCAGGACTATGTTGTCAGACTTTGGAATTCCTCTTTGTTTCTACAACTTAGTACGCTCTCATTGTGTCTGACTTCATGTTAAATTATGAGCCACCCCCGCTGCTTAGGTGTAATAAGAAAGGTCTGCAGATCACAAAGATAACTAGCCTCTGGAGACTGGATTGTACTGCACAGCATGCCATCCTGCATTCCACCCTGCCAATGGTCTCCTGCTCTTTCTCAGCCTTTTTTTTTTCTAGTAAAGATCCTGTGGGAAGTGCAGATGAACCCGTCTCTCTTGGGCTAGATAAAAATCAGGCTTTTGTCTACTTGCCTACTTTTTTTTCTCAAGGTTGATAGGGACTAGTGAAGAGATGAACAAGCTGATGTGAATAGCTGTTTAAGACAACTTAATCAGTCATCTCAGAATAGTCCTTACTATTATTTAGCAGAACCTTTTTGGTTTTACTGTAGTCTGACAGCTTCTGTCTTGGTCCACCTTGAGTAACGAATTAGAACTTCTGCTCACTGTGACTTAAAGTAGAAAAGTACTGGACCTGAATTCAATTGTTTTTCCAGTTTTAATGGTGTGTTGGCCTGATGTTTTTCACTGGGATGCTCTGAAGATTGCTTTAAAGTAGATGAAAAGAGGACAATAAGGTCTTCATATGAAAAAAAACCTTAATGTACTCAGATATAACTAAGAAAATCCTAGAGCAATAAGTCTACACATTTCTACAGCTTAAACTACAAGACCTGTTTTTATGGACAGTGAATATATTCATCCTGTCATTACAGGCTGCAAGAAAGTTACACAATGAACACAATTTGTAAGACCCTGGGCTTGCATCAGTGAGGTAAGCAAAACAAAACTTATGCTTCTCTAAAAGGGCAAAGATGCACTTCTGTAAAAGCACCATGATGTGTACAGAACCATTAATGCAGGAAATCTTAAAAAATTGCTGACCATATTTTATTTTTAAAAAAAGTTGTACCTTCAAGAGCAGATCATGAATGATCCTCTTTACACATTGAAAGCTTTTCAAAGTAACGAAGCAGGGTAGTATTAAATGACTGCTAGGGATCAGATCTTGACAGATCAGTAAATATCCTGTCTTACCAATTTTTAACATGTATTTATTGCATTTCTAATCTATACACACAGTATGGAAACAGATTGGAGAACACAGAGTCTGCTTTTCTTCTACTGAAGGACTTTGATCCATCTTTACAGAGTTGAGTACATATATTGATGCCAGAACAGATCTTAGGAGCAACCTTGGGTTATAAAAGCTGTTTTGCTGGGAGAATGCTTAGCTGTCTAGTTAATTTGGTCTTCTCAGAAAGGAGTTCATGATCTGTCCTTTATAATTAGGCAAAAGAGGAATCACCACTTTTGTGCAATAACTAATTGTAAAACTTGAAAAGCTCTCAGGCCAGACAATCATCTCTGTGACATGAGAACATGAAAAGTCTAATAATCTTTTCTCTATCTTTTCATTTTTGACCCAAAATGATTTATTATGTTACCTTCTTACAATAAAAAAACAAATAACAAGAAAACAAACAAACAAACAAAAAAATCAAAAACGGTTAAAAAAACCAGAGCAATTTGCTATATGATACTAGTAAAAAGAAATAATTTACTATAAGATGAAAAGATTTTTCTGTATAATGAAATGCATAAAGTGTAATTTAATGTATGTTCTGACCAGAATAATACATTATTTTTGTGAAGCATATTGCAGTACACTGGAGGTACAGAAATTTATCACATATTGGAATTTATAAGTTACATAGTGATGAAATCCATCTGTTAGGTGCTCACTTATGCCTCATAATATAGTGAAAGCAGCCATCATCAATCACACATTACTCTAATCCTACCTCCATATTCTACTACTCCTGGGTCATTGAAGAAAAGCAATGGTAATGATCAGACCTGTAATTACAGAGAAAAGTAAGTATACTGCGATCCAGTGAGGATAATGATGTTTACTTTACATCTTAAGATAAATTTGGTGCAATCAAAATGCTAATAATGAAGTGCCAGCTACAGAATATCTACTATGGACAACACTGCTACACCCAGGTATTGCAATTATTCTAAAAAAAAAACACCCCAATCCAGCCAACACCATTTTGTGAAATGCTGCTCATCAGGGAAGTTAGAGGCCTGCATCAAAGAAAAGAGACTTTGAAGACCTGATGTTATTCCTGACACTTCTGTTATTCCTGATATGTTAGATAGAGGAACTACACCAAAAAGAAAGAAGTTACACAGAGATAAAAATTGTATAGATTTTCAAGGAGTCTAATTTACTATCTGGTGTGCTTAAGTAAATGTGTTACAAAACTGAATATATTTCAGCAGTTTGCAAAAAAGTCGATGTATTTTGATGGGACAATTTCAAGTAAAAGCATGCATTATTAGGGCAACTTCAAAAAACAAAAAAAAACCCCTCTGCTCAATCAAAAATTTAATGCAATTAAAAAATAAAGATTTCTAGTCTAAACTTAAAAACAGAATTTCCAGGGCAAACTGAAGTAGACAAGAAGAGGGAAAGCTCACCACTCATTTCAGAAAAAAGTGTGTTTCTTTTAAGGCCTACAATTTTTTCTTTTTATTATTTTTTTATTTTTAAATTTGAGCTAATTTACAAGAAAGCTGTGATTTTTAATGAAAATAAGTGAGTTTTAGTGCTTTTTAAAAGCTATTTCTATGTTTTCTTTTTGTTGTAAAAGTGTGCAAAAAATAGTGAAGCTCAGTTTATCAATCAGCAAAAGAATTCACCCAGCAGTTGTTCCCATTGAGAGATATTTGTATCATGCCTTAGTTGGTGCTGTAAAATCAATTGGTTCTCAATAAGTGTGCTCTGTGCAAAGCAGTGATAATGAACATATGCTCAAAATAGTGTGCAGTGATAATTGCATTTGCAATTGGCCTCTAGAAGTGTTGTGGACATTGAGACCAGTAGTATGATCAGAAAACAGACTTGAAAAGAAAATATAGGCAGACCAGATAGAAGAAAAAATAAAGTGGTGGCATGAACTGTGTAAAAGCAGCTCTTGTCCAACACAAACTACACAATCTAAGTATTCAACAAACTTTTGTACATTTACACGTTGCACAGACATGCACCACCTGTACGAATAACAGCACAAAGTCTTGCTCTTGGGTGTAAGTATTCACTGTTTAATCATTAGACTCAACTTTAGCAATTCTGTCCCAACTGCATGACCATATGCAACAGTTGTTATTACAGATTTAGAAACACCAGAAATGAATTGACGGGCACGGGTATACGTGTCATTGTTAAATGATGCACCTTTTTGTCTCTTACAGAGCAACTCCCGTTTTTATTTGTAAATTTCATAGAAATTGTAAGACAGGAGAATGGAATACAATGCATGATATATTTCTTCTGGATTTTTTGCATAGGGAAGTGTTGACAAAACAGCAGGAAAGGGTGAGCGGAAGGTGATTGAGGCAGGAACAGAGGAGAGTAGAAGCAGCAAGTATCTCTGCTCATCTGAGACCTCCTGGTGAACATAATGTCTTCTCACAGCCTCTACCCCTAGATGGACCAGAAGAGACACAGATCAGAATCTAGAATTTTGAGGCTGAGATCAGTAATATACATTCAGGACTTCCAACTGACCCTGATTGTTTTGACTTTCTGTACTACCCACTCCTGCTTCCCCGTAAAAGTCTGCATCCCCTGTTTCCTGAAACTCTGCTTTAACCCAATAAATGAAAGTAAAAAAATAAGTAACACATGTAAGACACAATTTTTAAAGTGGGAGATGAAGGCATTGGAAGGGAAGACTCACATGGGAAAGAATTAAAAACTCCTGGCACAGAAAAAGCAGGCTGTATTAAAAAATTGTGGACAGTCATTAAAGACCCTTGTAGCTGGGGTTTGGCTTAGAACAGTGCACAAGTATTTACTTTTATTTCCACTGAATAAACTCAGATCACAATCTCAGTGATGTGTCACAGGTTGTACGCCAAGCAGAGTATTTCTCTGGACTCATGTCATTTATGCAGGATGTCTACAGGACATTCTTTAAGATCAGACCCATGGCCTGCACAGAGACACTTGCCATGCTAGATGCCTCCAGATGGGCTGCTGGAGAAGCAACAGCTGATGTACAATGTAAGGAGAAGTGGAGTAGGCTGCATTCCACTGCAAAATTTTCTGATAGACCTCACAGGTCTGGAAATAGGGCTGGAATTCATCTGAAAACAGGCATCTCGGTGAGATTCTCCCTGCTTCCTCTCTCATTTGAGTGCACAATGTTACGAGAACAGTCCTTGAAGTGATTATGTGCACTTTCAATCCTTATCTAGAACAGGCACCAAAAATGTAGAGGCCTGGACATAAGTTACCAGAAAGTTTTGTAACCTTTAGAGAGGTTCAGACCAAGTTCAGTTCTAAAAATACGCAAATGATCAGTGGAGTGTTATTATTATATGCAAGTAGTCTTCTCCATCCTATGAACAGTCTTCACTGTTGCATTAGTCTTACATTCATGCAACTTCCTTCATTTGAAGGCAATTACTCATGCTTAATACGAGAGCAAATGTGAACACAGTCTGGCTTTTAGCCTCTCAGCATTATGCGGATTTCTTGGCAGTATGCCTAAACCCTACAGAACCTCTCCAGTCTGAGCCCCTGTTCACCTCAGTCAGTGGTTTTGCCTGACACAGGACCATGTGCTGTGGCTGTGTTGAGGCTGAAAATGTGAAAAGTTTCATCTCACTTTTACTGAAGTTTGCGGATTTATTAAAAAGTCCTGTACAGATATATTCTGCAAAATTCAGCCTTTTTTCAGAGCTGTTCTGTCAACTGTGCTGGGGAATGTCTGGTTTTATTTTCCTGGTTCAGAGTGGAAAAGTAGGAGATAGATTAAAATGCTAAATAAAATCTTCAGGTTTTAGAGATTTTGTTACTCTTTTTTCTACAGGATAGAGTTGTTATTTCTAACATATCACTTATAGTAGTTAAATCTCTGTTATCATCTGAAAAGGTTAATACAAGATTGAGGATATCCTCACTAAAGTTGCATAATTCTAAAACAAAGAAATCTGCTTCAAACTTCATTTTGTTGTCTGGAAAACACACAGTACAATTTGCACTCAGCTTTGTGTTTTCTGAGATGTTGCAGTAAAAATTTCAAAGTATATAGATACTGTGTAAAACATGATAAGCTTGAATGGTCATTTCAAGAGTATATTATGCTGAACAAAAGATCTGAAAACTGCCCTTGCTTTGCCATTCAATTCCAGGTAATTAATTTCTATGTCCAAACAAGATGCACAGATGTGCTGACATAATGTTTATTGTTTCCAAACCTTTGCAGATATTACTCTTCTTATTACTTTTCGTGCTTAGTGTTTGCTCAAAGAAAAAATTAAGAGCCCCTGCTGGTTTGGTATAAATTCTAGGTAATGATAGTCGAATCATGGTGGCTATATTGTGAAGAATTGCTATGAAAGTAATTAGGTTTTCTAGTTCACAGTTTGCAACCTCAGCTTACTTTATATCACTGTGCAAGACTGAACTGGCTTTAAAGCTGTTAGGTGCATTCTTGGCATGTGTTCGTATTAGAAATGACCTGCATACTTTCATAAGTGTGTGAATGTTTTGTGTTAAAATTGGCTGTTTTCTCTGGTCTAAACTCCGTGCAGATCCCAACAGTTTAGATTTGGTGAATTTGTATCTGTTCATGTCAGCTTAATGAACCTACTAGGCATCAAGTTTGACAGGCTGCCTGACATAGTACAAGATGGAAATAAAAGACTTAGAGCAAAACTGTGACCCCATACAAGTCAATGGCAAAACGCCTCTTGCCTCTAATGGGTTCGGGGTTTCATCTATGGCTCCCAGCCTCATCTTTCACTCCCAGAGACAAACAGCACACAGACTATAGCAGGTACTACAGACGCTAAGCTTTCTCCAGTATATAATGAGGCTTTAACTGAGTGAGGTTAAAGCTTTTGGATCTCAGCAGAGAAGTGGGTTTCTCAGAAGAAGATAAATGAAAAAAAGATATACACAATAACTGATTGGATGCAAAAGTCGCTCCTGAATATACCAGGGAAAAGTGAAAGATCGCTTAGATTTTATTTTAATTTAGATTTTCATCAGCCTGGTGAAGTCATTTGACAGCCTGCGAGAGATTCACCACCATTCTTTGGCAAAACACAGAATAATATCATGACTGAATCACACTCCTTCAATTAAACTCCCACACGCAGAATAGAGGAATTTACAGCAGCCTCTATGAGACATCTTCCTCTTCCACTGCTGATAGTCACTTAATTTCAGGATAAGATGTTTTAATTATGGGAACTTCAGAGGGCAAAGGTGGGTTAGTAGGTTGCTTTGTTTTATGGAACACATATTATCACTGTGTTGCTAAATAGTCTCTCATGGCCCGTTAGTCTGTTGAGGGTTTTTCTGCTAGATAACAGTGTGAGCTAAAGATCCTGCACTGCTTTCACCTCTACCATCTTGAAGTTCCTCATGAACCAGAACCAGATCCTAACACTGAACAATCTGATCGTTAATATGGTAGAGAGACTTTGGGGCTTAATCTGAAGTCACCATTTTGCTCATGAAATTGCTTCAGACTGCTGCCCCAGCCAACTCCCTTTGCTTGCATGGGAGCAGTTTGCCAGGCAGCAGCACAAATGTTAGATGTAAAGGGTCAGCAATGGATCCAGGAACTGTGGCTGCTGCGTGCCCCAGGTTCGTTTCTGCCCAGAGCTGCGGCCAGATGCCAGAATAGCATCGCAAGGTGGGTGGCAGTAGGGTACAAGTCCATGACGAAGACGGAATGTGCACCTCCTGCTAATGCTGTCTTTGCTCGTTACTGGCTTTTATATAAACACTGAGGACCTTTACTTATATTTCACTCAGTTAATGTTCCCTGACTGAGGACACACTGACTCCAGGCTTCAGCAGCTGGCTTTATAATAACAGCCTGATTAGTATACAGCTCTGTTTACACATCAGGTCTTTAAATCAATTTGAATGAAATCAAATAGATGGGACACTACCCTTTGCCTCCTGATGCACACTTGGAGGGGACCTTTCGTGGCAGAGTGTCATGGTCTAGTCCCAGACAGCAATGAAGCACCATGCAGCTGCTTGCTCACTCCTCCCACCACTGTAGAATGGGGAGAAGAATCAGAAAAGTAAAATCAGTAGACTGAGATAAGCACAAGATAAGCGCTAAAATAAAATAAGAATAAAATATNAACTCTCCCCAGTTTATATACTGGATACAGACTAGCCCTTTGGCTAGTTCATGTCATCTGTCCTGGCCATGCTCCCTCCCAGCTCCTGTGCATCTCTAACCTACTCACTATCAAGGCAAGGTAAGAAACAGAAAAGTCACTGATGCTGTGCAAGCACTGCTCAGCAATAACGAAAACACTCCTGTGTTATCACTGCTGTTTTTCAGCACAAAAGTGAAACATAGACCTGTAGCAGCTACTAGGAGGAAATTCAGCTCTGTTCTAGCTGAAATCAGGACACAGGATTTCCCCCTTCTATTCCGTAGGAAGGGGTGAAAGGAGTGGGGTGAGGGCTGGAAGGGCAGAACCCACAGTCCTGCTGTACCCAACTTTCTCCTTGCAGAGCTTTTCAGAGAAGACATCTCCTGGCATGCAGTGGCTGGGCTCAGCTGAACCCTGCATATATGAGCTGCAGAGAGGCAGCTGGTCATATTTGCAGAGTAGAGTCTCCCTTATACCTGGATGCCCTGTCACCCCTCAGCCTCACACATGCACATGTGCACACTTCTCGATAGAAATCTGCAAGCCTTTACCCATGCAAGTCTAAGTAAGATTGATTTCAGATGTGTTATTCTCAATTTACAGCAGAATAGCCAGCATCAGAATCTGTCCCCGAACAATATATTTGGACATTGAGACTGTGAAATTGAGAGGGCAATGTCTTCAGCTGTTGTTAATCTGAGGTCAGTGAGTTTCTGCTCACTTTAAATCAATTGGGGGACCGATACAGAGTCTTTTATTCTTGGGATAAAGACAGTAACTGTGTTTGAGTGAGTGATTTCTTTCCCTTTGATATAGACCAGGCACTAAAGAAGGAAACTAAACTAAAATTGAGAGTTAGATAAGGCCAGAATTAGAGGACAATCTCTGTCAGTGGAGTACTCATGTCTTTCTATGTGGTGTGACTTCTGAGGCACCTATGTTCACAGACTTTTAAAATATTGGAATATACAGTCTTAGCAGAAGCACCAAAGACTTTTTTTTAACCTCATGTCATATCTCATCACATTATGGAGGCCTGTGCTACATAATATAATGAGATGCACGTTTTAACACACAGACCTTTTCTTGTAATATCAAACAGGAGAGAGCTCTAGGGAGCAAATTAGGTCATTCACTGTCAAACTAACTGGTCAGCAAACTGATGTAATGACTATTTTCAAGTTTGCTCTTAAATTTGCCACTTTCTTGCCTCCCATTAAATCAGGCAGAAAATAGAGCTGTGTCAAAAATTAGGTGCTTCCTAAGAAATGGTTCCCCTTCTTGTTCATTTTTCTTTGGTAGTTATCATAGGGAAAAGAAAAAAAAAAAAGAGTCCTTTTACCTAGGATATTTTCACTACTTTGCCGTAAGTGAAAAGCAGCTTTTGTCAGCAAAGTGCTTTTTGCTGCCTGATGGGTAATGTAATGTGTGAGTCAGTGTGGAAAAGGAGTTGAAGGTCAAAGCTGTAAAAGTACTTGCTGTGTCACTTGGTGTCCTGATCTGAATGTTACGCTTGTTGTTTCCCTAGCTTTTTGTCAAAGATCAGAAACCATACCAGTCTGGGAGTTTGCATGAGTGCTGAAGAATAAATCAAGAAAAATGACTCACTCAAAATATGCCAAAAATAGGGAAAAGAATAATTACTGACTTCTATTTCTCATACACTGTGTGGAAATTTGCACATTGCCTTCTCTGAACACCATTATCCATCTTTTCTGTTTGTGAAAGCTCACAACAAACTTTGAATGTGAAATACTGATGAATTTTGCAACTGCCTTGGTGAGGCTGAAATTTATCCAGAAACAGCTCATAGACAAAGGGAAGGCTTGGAAGAGAATAATAGAAAGTTTAAAGCAATTGAAAAATCTTTGAGAAGTCCTTTAATTGATGTTGTCATTATGAGTGCATTTTCAGATTATATTCTCCTTCCATCGAAAACATTGCTGAAAATTCTTGTTTGTTGTTCAGCAACATTAACCTTTTAAAAATCCCCCTTATGCTCTAAAATGAAGCGTGCCTGTGCACACTGACTTCCTTGTTTTCGTCAGGACCTTTTACTACCCACGCTCTGCTTTTTTTTTAACATCAAAAAAAGTAGAATGAAAGGTTCCTTTAAAGAACCTTAGCTTATTTACTCTGTGCAATTGTGCATTAGTAAATTTGTCAACTCTTTTCACTGACTGGTTTTGTAGTTTGGGTTAAAAATATTGTTTTTGACATTTAAAGCCCTTAATTGAGTAGGTCTCAACAAAGTGCCTTACTGAGCTTCTGGCACTCTGCATACCACTTCCTCCTTTTGGGTCAAAGGGGGCAAAACTCTTGTATTTGAAGGTCTGCAGAAGTAGAAAGGGTAGTGTTAACATTTCTGCATGTTCAGCTAATGGTCACATATGAGTCATCTAGCTGACTTTTCCCAGGTTTATGTATTTCATTTTAAGGAGGAATTGCAATCCTTTTCATTTTACAGGGCTCTAACAGAACTTTGTTTAACCCAGTATCACAAAATCATTTTGCAATTTGTGACAAATTACAATTGTGACTTTTTTACCTCTTTTTTTTTTTTTTTTTTTTTTTTTTTTTTTTTTTTTTTGTTTTTAATGTGTATACCTGTA